>PVIR01002242.1:53451-105686 GCA_004026965.1 Petromus typicus
TAATGACCCAATTCAAAAATGGGCATCTGAAATGAACAGATACTTTTCAGAGGAAGAAGTAAGAGCAGCTAAGAAGCATATGAAGAAATGCTCAACATCATTAGTCATTCGAGAGATGCAGATGAAAACAACATTGAGATTTCATCTCACTCCACATAGAATGGCTGCCATTTCAGAATCAGCCAACGGCAAATGTTGGTGAGGCTACGGAGAAGCAGGAACCCTTCTCCACTGTTGGTGGGACTGTAGACTCGTACAACCCCTGTGGAGATCAGTTTGGAGAATCCTCAAAAAGCTAGGATTGATGGTCTCATTTGACCCAGCCATTGCCCTGCTAGGTATATACACACAAGAATTAAAATATTCATATCACAGTGACATATGTGCACCCATGTTTGTAGCAGCCCAATTTGTGATTGCTACATCTTGGAAACAACCCAAGTGTCCATCCACTGGATATTGGATAAAAAAGCTGTGGTTCTTCTACAGAATGGAGTATTACTCTGCCATAAAAAATGATAAGTTTGAATCATTTCTACTTAAGTGGACATACCTTGAGGATATCCTCATAAGTGAAATAAATAAGGCACAGATAGGTACATATCGCATCTTTTCTCTGGTATGAGAAAATAAAGGTGTAATGAGTCCTAGTATTGTATGTTATACATTGTGAGATAGAAAATGCTCAATGTAAATAGGGTGAATGGGGAAAAGGTTGAGATTGTAACAAGAAAGTAAGGAAACAAATTTTATGTATATGGGGGGGTGGTAGGGTGGGTAGGGCTATGGGAAAAAATGAGAATTAAGTTGTGTCTTATACTGGTACAAATCCCCATTATGGAGTGCAATCATGATGTGTATATTTAATGTACCAATAAAGATAAAAAAAAGAAAGAGTAATGCTCATTTTCAAATATTTTGAATGAGACAGATATTTTTAGTCCACACACACATGCACACCTTTTCATTCGTAAACAGTTTGGGGAGGTAGACACAACTCTCAAGCAACTATATTCCTCAAAGTACAACACAGAGCTTGGCGCAAACTTCATACTCTTCAAGTTTATCATTTTCAACTAAAACATATCGTAATTGTCCCAATACTTTTTTTACCAATTTTTTTCTGAGTCAGTCAGTTTTTTCAGAGTCAGTGACTGTCTCCAAAACAGGTCCCAATGACATCCACCTCTACTCTATGTTGGTTTCCTTGTAATTGGATCCTGACTATCACTGGACTCCATTGCCTTTATATCCTTGATATTAGTAAATCATTTCTGAAATTAAGTTGTTCTTTGCAGGATAATATTTTTAAAAATTATTTATTTATATATGATTGTAATACATAATAATTCCCGTTATGCTAAGGAGTTGGTACATGTCCATTATACTTTTTAATTCTTTTCTCTCTCACTTTCTCTTTTTTTCAGACACTACTCGTTCCCTCTGTCTCTACTCCTTCCAACTTTTAGCCCACTTTCCACTCATATAAACTTTATTTTTATCATTTTCCCTTCAATTTTTCCCATCTCTTCTCTTTCCTTCACTCCCTCTGCCTTCAATTCCTGTTTCCCAACTGTTTGAAAAAGATCCCCCAAATTCCTATTTATCTATCTTTCCCTTAAATTTTTTGTCACAGAAAAACCATGAGATATTTTAGCTTGAACATCTGATTTATTTTACCTAATGCTGTGGTCCCACATTTCATTCAATTACCAATGAATGGGTCCAGTTTATCCTTATTTATGACATAGTAGTACTCCATTATGTATAAATACCATATTTTCTTTATCTATTTATCTGTTGATAGACATACATATTATTTTAAGATTTGACTATTATTAATTTTGATGCTATAAACACTGGTATACATGTGTCCCTCTAATGTAATGCCTTTAACTTAAGAAGATGACTAGAGAGAGACTGACTGTGTCAACTGGAGTTTCTATTGTTAGTTTTTTTGTGAAATCTCCATATTTATTTTTATAGTGTTTGTGATAACTTATATTCCACCAACAAGAAGAGTTTTCTTTTCCTCACACCATCACCAAAATTTGTTCTTTATTTAGTACCATAATAATAGCCATTCTTTGGGGAGTAAGATACTCTGTCAATGTTGTTTTAATTTATGTTTATTTAATGATCAAAATGCTGAACATTTTTTTTCATGTAATCATTGGCCATTTGTATTTTTTTCTTCTAGGAGGTGCCTATTTATTTTGATTGCATATTTTTAATTGAATCTTTATTTTGATGGGTACAATATTTGTGAGTTCTTTATCTATGCTAGATGTTAGTCCTCTGTCTGAGCTGATGAAAATATTTTTCCACCTGTAGCTTGTTTCTTCACTCTGTTAGTCATTCATTTTGCTGTGTGGAAGAATTTTAATCTTTTTTAAATTTAATTTTTATTGATACATTATGAATACACATCATAATCACGTTCAACATTGAGAGTTTATACCAGAATATGACATGGCTTGATTCTCATTTTTTACCTTTCCCCCCCCCACCCTGTAATCCCCACCCCCTATATATACAATCTTTGTTTTCTTTTTTCATTACTACCATATTTGTTTTCCCCTCGTTATTTACCCTTACACTCTCTTTCCTTTGAAATATTTTATACTTCACAATATCAACCATACATGCTACAACTCATTTACAACTTCATTTTATCATACTAGAGAAAAGATACGCTATATACATATCTGTGACCTATTTATTTAGCTTATGAGGATGTCTTCAAAGCACACCCATTTGAGCATGAGAGACTCAATCTTATGATTTTTAATGACAGAGTAATATTCCATTCTATAAAAGAACCACATCTTCTCTATCCAGTCTCCAGGTGATGGACATTTCTAAATCTTGGAAACAACCCAAGAGTTTTAATCTTTTACAAGACCCCATTTGTTGGTTTCTGGATCTAATTCCTGTGTAACTTGGATTTTATTTATAGATTCTTTACCAATGCCCATATCTCAAGTTTGATCTGTTGTATATTTCAACACATTAAGTGTTTCTA
Organism: Petromus typicus; assembly: GCA_004026965.1. Lineage (NCBI taxonomy): Eukaryota > Metazoa > Chordata > Mammalia > Rodentia > Petromuridae > Petromus > Petromus typicus. Next base: position 56,477 of record PVIR01002242.1, read on the forward strand.
TGAGGATATTTATCTTAGTTTCTTGTGGGGGCAATATAAGATAACCACAAATTAAATGAAGAAAACTTTATTTTGACATACAGTTTATAGAGGTTTCAGGCCAGAGTCTGCTGCCTCAATACACCAGAGGGGCATTGCAGCAGAAGCTTGCTTATGGGATGACAACAAAGCAGAAAGATCAAGGGAAAAGGAAAGGAGTAGCACCCTTCTTAGCAGTGAAGCCAATGACCCAACTCCTCCAACAACTCCTCACATTCTGACACACATGTAATGATAAATTCATCAGTGGACTAATTCACTGATAAGTATCATTCTTCCTTTTGTCCATCCATCTCCCAAAGGCCCCACCACTGAGTGCATGAGGATGGGGGGTGCCTAGATATAAACTATAGCATTCTACCCTTGGCCCTGAAAGACTTGTGTATCTGTATGCAAAATTCATTTAGTTCATATTGAAGAGGTGTCAAAATCCTAGCAGTTTCAGCATTGCTGAAAAGTCCAAATCCAGAATCTCTGATGTCTAAGTCAAACTCCTACCTGCAAACCTTTGTAAAAGTGAAAAGAAGATAAAATACTGTCATTATACAAAGACAAAGAGTAAATGTTCCCATTCCAAAAGGAACAAATAGGGTGGTAGAAAGAAATGGGACCAAAATCAGACTGAAATCCCACAGGGAAAGCATGAAATCCTATAATTGCCTGTCTGTTACCCACAAAACTCTGTGGTTTGAAGTGAACACCAAAGGGCTTGGGTGGCCCATTCTTGGCACCAAAGTCTGTCTTACTTTCTCTTTGCTAGAATATACTAAACCAGTATTTCAAGGAGGAAAGATTTATTTGCTCCATAGATCTAGACTCAAATAGATGGACATCTGATATTCTCAGAACCACTTACTAAAGAGGTAATCTTTCCTCCAGTGCATGTTTTGTAAAATAGCTGAATTGCCTTGGGTTGTTTCTGTTTCCTCTAATCTTTTTCACTGATGCACATGCCTCATTTTTTTGCCAGGACCAAGCTATTTTAATCACAGTGGCTTCATAGGACAGTGTAACTTCAGATCCAAGATTGTGATGCCTTCTTCTTTGCTTTTGTTCCCTAGGATTGCTTTTGCTATTTTGAGTCTCGTCTGATCTTAAATGAATTTTAGGATCGTTTATACTAGATCTGTGAGGAAGGCTGTTAGTATTTTGATTGTAATTGAATTAAATCTATATATCAGTTTTGAAAGTATAACCATTTTCATTATATTGGTTCTTATTACCTAGGAATAGGGTTTCCAGTTTTACAACCTTGGGAGAATTTGGGGGTGAGGATAATAACTGCATGTAAGTAAATATTCATGTTGCTTGCTGGCACTTATTTGTCATCATTGGGCTGAGGGTACTTTTTCACAATTTATATAGAAATTAGAAATTTGCAAAGTGTAGGTCCTTTGACATCAGCAACCAAAATTTAATTGCCCGTGCCAATAGGCCCTTTGTATTACCAGTTATAGTATTATGGTTCTAGACAGCTCCTAGCCACTCCTCTGAGCTCTCCAATAGAAGAGGCTTACAGGCCCCTTTGCAGTTATCTGTGGCTTTTCTACGAGCTCTTGTTGCCTCTGATTTGGCTCTGCATACCATCACAGACCTATGGCAGTCTCCAGTTACTACTAGTAACCATAAGTCATGGTCCTTCAGTGCTGGTTGATGCAAGTTTCTGCTGATGATCTCCACTGGTCTCTGCTGCCAGGCTCTGCAACACTTTCATTCTACCTAGTAATTCTTAATGTTACCAGTTCCTTTAATTTCAAAGCATTGTGCTTACATGACCCAAGATAAAAATTATGCATAGACAATAGAACTACCCAGGCTCATATTAAGACCTGTAGTTCAGCACAGGATGTTATGACACAGGAGAGAGCCTTTGTAAACCAATTAGAGAAGTTTGAGGAAATGCTACTTCAATAGAGCAGGAATAGCTTGTGTATGTACATTTTCCTGGTTTTTGTAGACCTACTTGGGGATTTTGGAAACAATGACAGATGGGATAGGTGCACCATGTTGTTACAAGGCATAGTCAATAGATGTGCCTGAATGGCAGAATCATCGGTGATAGGACTGTGTCAAGCTTGCTGTGGCTCGGGCAGACCTGTCTTGGAACAGCCATGGAGCAGTAAGGACATCTTCAGTTGTCATGGAGACATCTGGATGAAACTCCCTGGGTGGAAGTACTGCTTAATTTACCACTCCTGCATTTCCATGACAATGGCAATGTAAAGCATGGCTGTTGCTGCCTTTTAGGAGGCTCTAAGAAGGTAGGTTGGAATGATAACAGCCAGTTTGGATTTGGAGTCTTTGGAGATATTAGCAATAACCTTGAGGCTTCCCTATCTTTGCACTGGTAGATGCAGTTTTCTAGCTACTCCTCAGGGAAGCAGCAGCAGCAGCAGCACTTGAAAAAGCCCAAAATGGGGAAAAGGTGTTGAGTTCCCCTTAGTACAGCCTACAGGGCAGCCAATAAACATAACTCCAGATGTGTCTGAAGGATCCTAGGGCTTTTTCCCCTAGGCTACTGTGGAAAAGGTCAAAGGCCAAGGAAAGTTGAGTGCACCCAGCTACCAATAAAACACTCCCCACTTCTGGCTGTCACAGGCAAAATGGAAGTGCTGAGCTTCTTTTCTTTGTTCATAATGAGATCTTTTTTCTAACATAGAATTGTCATGTCCGCTACCAGTGAGAGTGCAATGGAAGAGATTATACTACTATTTTACAAGCAGAATAAAATTTCAAAATTTTTAGTTTTTGACAATCTGAATGTTTATTCATATAAGATTATTTTAATTACTATAATTTTCAATATATATTTTAATAACTAGTATAACTATCTTTAATATTTTCTCATTAGATTTTTTGACTTATTTACTTTTATTAAATATAAAGCTGATAGAAAAATAAAATGTGGAAGTTCATGTACTCAGTAGCAAGATTTCTAAACAAAGGGAGGGGCAACCTGCTAAGCTGTTCTAAGAGTGAGGGAAGCAGACAGACAATGAACATAGGTGGTTATATACAGTTTTCCGACAGGGGTTAGAGGTCAGGGGCAGGAAAGCACCTATATAATTTTCTATCTGGTGGGTTCATGAATGAAAGAGTGGTGACACAGAGGGATTAAGGCAAAGCAGGGGGCATTATGGAAGGAGAGGGAGAAATCTTTGGCAGGAATACTATATTGGCTTTATTCTATACTGGCCAGACCTATTGAAAGCTTTTAAAGATACATTTAAAATAACACATTGATAATTTCATGTGTCTCAAATTGTAAACAATATATTGATTTATAATGAATATAAATATTCAAAATATTATCTTTCTGTTCAAGAATATGATACGTTACTGTTTGTTAATGTATTTTATGATGCTCAAAAGTGTTGAAAAACTGTGAGCCTTAAATATTTTGTTAATTTTATTCTTTTGCAGTACATCTTATATTTTTTCTTAAAGTGTATTTTATTATTATAAGTGATAAAGTAAAATAAAAGTGACTAGGTTATGCTTTCAAACAAAAGTGTCAAAATTTTTTGCCACCGAGTTTTTCTTCCACACAACACACTTCTAACACCAGTTGCCACGGGGGAGGGTGTTGGGTAGAGAATCCAGCTGGAGTGTCTGTTTTCTCATCACTCATAGTCTGGCTGCTATGTATATGCCAAATATTTTAGAATTTCAGTTCAGCAGCATCAATTTCCAGTACCATTTGCTGCATTAGGACACACTAGTTCCTGTGCAGAGGAATGTTTTTTAATTATTATTATTATCTTTATTGGTACATTAAATATACACATCATGATTGCACTCCATAATGGGGATTTGTACCAGTATAAGACACACTTAATTCTCATTTTTTCCCATAACCCTACCCACCCTACCACCCCCCCATATACATAAAATTTGTTTCCTTACTTTTTTGTTACAATCTCAACATTTTCCCCCTTCACCCTATTTACATTGAGCGTTTTCTATCTCACAATATATAACATACAATGCTAGTACTCATTACATCTTTATTTTCTCATACCAGAGAAAAGATGTGATATGTACCTATCTGTGCCTATTTATCTCACTTATGAGGATATCCTCAAGGTATGTCCATTTAAGTAGAAATGATTCAAACTTATCATTTTTTATGGCAGAGTAATACTCAATTCTGTAGAAGAACCACAGCTTTTTTATCCAGTCTCCAGTGGATGGACACTTGGGTTGTTTCCAAGATGTAGCAATCACAAATTGGGCGGCTATAAACATGGGTGCACATATGTCACTGTGATATGAGTATTTTAATTCTTGTGTGTATATACCTAGCAGGGCAATGGCCGGGTCAAATGGGACCTCCAATCCTAGCTTTTTGAGGATTCTCCAAACTGATTTCCACAGGGGTTGTACGAGTCTACAGTCCCACCAACAGTGGAGAAGGGTTCCTTCTTCTCCGCAGCCAGAGGAATTTTTTAAAGACAGTGGTATAGCACATGAAATTTTTACTTCTCGTGCATGTGTTATCTCAACGTATATGTTCTAGTTAGTCAGGAATTTTCCAAATGATGGTTTATGGATGAAATTACACGCTATTTTATGAATATAATCTTAAACACGTTGTTTCCTAGGTTGCTCTGGAATTAGTCTTCATTCTTTTTGAGGGAAGAAAACAAGACAGAATTGTTTCTATGGGAGAATTTTGTACTTTCAGAAATTATTATTTTTCCTTATGTTTCATTGTGTGAACCTCAGTCACATACCATTCTTTTTAAAATTGAATTCTCTATTGGTACATTTTATATACACATCGTGATCACACTCAACATTGAGAATTTGTATTACTATATGATATAGCTTAATTCTCATTTTTTCCATTCCCCTACCCACTCTACAACACTCCTTCCTCATATATATATATATATATATATATATATATATATATATATATATATATATATATAAACATATATATAACATATATATGTATATATATAAACATATATATAACATATATAATACACATTATATATACATAACACATATAATACATATTATATATACATATATACACAATATATATATAGTAATATTATATATTGTTTCCTTTTTTGCCATCACATTTTTTCTTTCCACTCATTACTTTCCCTTACCCTGTTCCCTTTGATAGATATAATGGCACATACCATTCTTAACTACGAAAAAAAAAAAAAAAGAAAGAAAGAAAAGTGAAAATAGTCATGTGGCTCTGGAAAGAGCACAAATGTGCAAAAAAGTTGTGCAAGACTTAACTATTTGTTAAAACTGTCATTTCCAGTATATCAATGAATGGTCATGTCCCTATTGAGTTATTAGCTAACTATTATAAAGGACCATTGTGGCCCATAGCCTGATATAAACAGAACATATGAATTTAGGCAATGATTGCCAGGTTTTGCAGGGTGTGATGGTGCACAGCTGTAAGCCCTGAACTCTAGGAAGATAAGGCAGCAGAATTCAAGCTAAGCTCAGATTGAACAACATTGGCATACTGAGACCATATTTCAAAAAAAAAAAATATTAAGGAACTGGTGATGCAACTCAGCATGATGGCCCAAGACTCATTTCCTAGTACTGAAAAAAAAAAGACTGATAGATTTTTAAATGGAATTTGAAATAATTAAAACAAATTTTATAAAGCAATGGCTTAATACAGTTGGAAACTGCAATTACTTCTGCACTTCAAATAGTAAGATTACTAAAAGAAAATCTGTGTGTATTTGTCTTCTTAGGCTAGTATAATAGAGCTCCGCTGGTTGTATAACTTGAACAATAAAAGTGGTTTTCTAATGGTTACAGAGGTTGGAAATGCAAAATGATGATGTACTCAGCTTAGATTCTCATTTGGGCTTGTAGACAGCTTGCTGCTAGGTATGTCTTTATACAGCTTTTGTGCACAAAATGAGGGGAGGAGGAAAGAATGAAGATAATGAGAGAGTGAAAGAAAGGAAGATGGATAAGAGAAAGATAGAGAAAGAGACAGAGAGACAGTATCTGGGAGAAAGAATGGAGGGAGAGAGAGGCAGAGAATTTCCATGTCTTTTGCTTTTTAAAAGATACACATTAGAATATGAAATCAAACATATGACTTCATTTAACCATAATTATCTTCCTAAAAGTCCTGTCTCTAGATACAGCCATCCCGGTGATTAGGATTTTAACTGTATATTAACTGTGGGAGAACATAGTTGAGTCCAAAAAAGAGTTAACAATGCCCAAGATTTCATAATAAATCAATTCAGCCTTGTTAATATTTTGAATGGTACGAAACAGTTGAGAATTACTATCCTGTGAGACTTTTTTTCTCTTTGATAAATTTTTTGTATCTGTTTTGTATCTTTGTTGGGTATCTTTTTAATCAAATTCCAAGTTTTCTTATAGAACCTCATTTCAACTCACTTATTGGCTACATTCAATTATCTGGAGATTATTTCTCTTCTATTCACATTTGATCTTCTCCAAGGCAGAAAGTACAGATTTGACAGGTCATCTTCTGTAATTGGTTAATGATTAGCTAGTCCTTCTGGAATTATTCTTTATTTGTTTCTCATTTTCCAATGTTAGACTTCAGAGCCTGAATGAGAATGAATTTGTCAAGAAAAATGTGTCTTTCTAGGTTGTTATTTAACTGGTGAAAAGGGGGAGAATGTGATACCTCAAATATGACATATTAACATAAGGTTTTATTTTGTGTTTTTGAGAAGTAGTAGGTGCAAGAAGAGCACACTGATTCCCCTTCTTCCTAAGAGCAGCAGATTAAACTGCTATGGAAAAGATGGCTGCCAAAGTTGAGGAGTGGAGCACAGACAATTCTATGCAAATGGATTGTAGTAAAAGAGCTAACCTCCTCTTGTTCTCCCCATAGGGTTTAGTAGTTTTCAAGATGATGTCTTTGTTTAATCAAGTATATAAGCACTTTGAGTCTTCATTTTTCTTGTTAGGATTTGCATATGTGTACTTTTCTCCTGCCAATTGATTATATATTAATTTCATTCTCAGACCTCTAGAAATCCTTTGATCCAGTCTCCAGTTGATGAACATAGGTCACAGATAGGTAAATATCATATCTTTTCCCTAGTATGAGAAAATAAAGATGTAAATGAGTTCTAGAATTGTATGTTATATATTGTGAAATAGAAAATGCTCAAAGTAAAGTAGGGGGAAATAATGAAATTATAACAAAAAAGAAAGGAAACAAATTTTATGTATATGTGGGTGGTTGGGGGGTAGGGCTACGGGAAAAAAATGAGAATTAAGTTGTATCTTTTACTGGTACAAATTCCCATTGTGGAATGCAATCATGATGTGTATATGTAATGTACCAATAAAGATTTCAATTAAAAAAAATCCTCTGAGTAGATGTGAAATTTTACTTTCTCTGCAATAAACAGTCTTTTTACAATGTGCTACATGATTTGTTGACTTCTGCTCAAGTTACTAGTTAAGAATTCCAGATCCAAGCAAACTTTAACTCAAGACATTACAATGATTGTCAGAAGTGTAATCGGCACTGATGTTAGTATTCTTGTAATATAATTTAATATGGGAAGTGTTTGGAATGTTTGTGGTTGGAAATAACAGCTTGACCTCCAAAGGAAATTATGAAAACTGTCATCAAATGATTTCAGTGCCTAAATCCAATGAAATTATTGACAAGATTAATTCCCTTGTACTGTCCCAGGACACAAATTAAACAAAAATATGTTCAGTGTACACATAAATAAATCAAGAAATGCCACAATAAGTTGTAGAAAGAAAAAAGTTCTCCAGGAATTCAATACATGGAATTGAGGATTAACTGATAAATTAGAACTAAAAGACTGTACAATAATCCACAGAGATAAACTGGTAGATATTACCTCTGTGAGACTTGTGAGAGAACTCTTGGAACACCTTTATCCTCTAAGAAGAGATATTCTAGTAATACTCTAGAAGTTGAGATTCAAGGAGGTTCTGATGGAAATATTCAGTGAAAAACTATATTCTTATTATAATTGCAAAATTATTATATGTAGTGCTTTCATGGCCTGGAAAACTTAGATTGAATCAAGAGGCTTTTTCATAGTTTAAGTAAAATAATTAAAAAGTAAAAGAGAATAAAGATATCCACAGTGTGTACATGTGCCTCTAGGTAGTGTTTTTGCATGATTTACAGTACTAAAGAAAAGAGAGGAGAAGAACAGGAGAAATCCATTTGGGGAAATTGACTTCCAGATCACTCTGAGGGAACATGGCTCCTAGAATATGAACACTGCTGCCTCAGTGGCATGGGGTTCCCCCACAAAAGCCACCAGAAGTTTGTCATAGAACTCAGAGGGGTTGTCTAGCTATCCTACTTTGCTCTGGTCAGTATCACAGCTGGAAGGCTATGCAAAAATCTGAATATTGCAATTTCAAAAGACACCAAGACTGGTGTATGTGTAAAAGAGTAAACTGAACAATGAAAGTTTGAGAATTGCTTTATATGAGAGATAATGTATAGATTCAATAGTATTTCATCCTGAAATGAGAAAACTTAGAGACAGTAATAATTGTTGATACAATGCATTAAAATGTTTAATACTGAAAAGTCTAGTGTGTGTTAGTTTAAGACTCTTTCCATCTATTAATTAGGTCTGTTTAGCAATCCAGTTGATTTATTGGGATTCTTCCATGTCTAAATTTTATAATTCTAAAACATAAAGATTACAATTAATATGTGAAAAAGACTAGAATAATAAAGACTAGGTTTCATTTAAATACAATATAAAACTTTAACAAAATTATATCAAAGATGGGTAGGAGTACAGGGTCTTCAAATAGACCATTATGTTAAAATCTTACATCTATCTGCTAGTTATAAACATATGGTAAGTGATAAGTCAAACTTCTTGTGACTCAGCTTTTCTATCTGTAAATCATACATAAGTAGTATCAGTCTTTTATTTTTTTTAATTGAAATCTTTATTGGTACATTACATATACACATCATAATTGCACTCCATGATGGATATTTGTACCAGTATAAGACACAACTTAATTCTCATTTTTTCCCATAGTCCTACCCACCCTACCACCCGCCTATATACATAGCACTCAAATCTTAAAACCATCTTGACAAGTAAATGAGCTAATAGATCATTTAAAATATCACTGATAACACTTTAGGCAGATGGAAAATAGTTCATAAATGTTAGACATTACCTGATTAAAGTTGTTAGGAAACAGAAAAAGGTTGTAAATAATCACACAGGTTGGGGCCTTGAATCAGTCCTGCTTTCTGGATGGAGTCTATGATTTGTTCTCAGAAATGAGGCCTAATGGGAAAGAAGTAATCATATAATCATTTCTAAGAAGGCTCTGTGTTTTCCTGCCCCAATTGTGCAGAAGGGGAAGGAAGAGTAGTGACAGTCATGCTTTCCCATACTGAAATAAGTATAAAATATACAATAAGGCATGAGCACTTTATGCCAGAAAACATCACAGAATGAAATGTATTTGAATGTCAGCCACTGGATTCAAGTCATTTCTTTTCTGTAGGAGGATAAGAGAGGTACAGTGAAGTTCTAGTCTGTGTCCAGTGGCTGGATCAGGATATAGGCCACGAACCTTCCTCCGGACTTTGAAGTTGAGTCATCAACTTGGAACACAATCATGGAGCTACATCACCTCCTTGTACAAAGAAACCCCCTGGTTTTAGCTTTGTGGGACCATCACAAACCCAGTATATCTGTTTTCTGAACTGCACATTTACAATGTAAAAGCAAAGTTAATTTTCCTTTTCTTTGTCACACATTTTTGTTTATACCACAGTGTTTTGTATAAACAAGCCAATATCAAAATCTCTCAACAAGTGTTGGTAAAACAACAGTTTAAAAAAAAATCACAGTTCCTTGTCAATACAGAGAATTCAAATATTTGTTGAAGAAATGAAATTGGAAAAGATGAAAGTACTATGTACTGTTAAATTAACAATTGTTTATTCAATATTTTCTACGTGTCCTTGCTAAAGCTTGGTATTGTGACATTTGCTAGTGTTTAAAAAGAAGTTCTTCAGAAACTGAGTTCATTAACCTATTAACAATTTTTACTCACATATTCATTTCCAATGTCTCATACAGTTCTAGGTTCACATATAAGAAGTGTACAAAATATTAAATTCTTGCCCAATTTGACTGATTACTGAAACTTATCTAATATAACTACAAAAAAACAATTGCTTAACAGTAGCCTTAATATTCCCAAATATCATTTTGATGTTTAACTGTGATAAGTACCTAAAATATATTTTCTTATAGTGCTTATAGTAGGCCTATGACATATGTGTTATTATTATTCTAAGTTTACAAATAAAAATTTCATGGAGGCAGAATAACTTGCCCTAGATCTTATCAATACAACTGTTTTGCTGTGAATTGTTAACACAACACTAGATCTGGGAGATAATAAGATCTTCCCTGATTGACAATTCACTGTAGTTCTTAATATTACTTCTACATTGAAGAATTGAATTGCATAAATACAGATCCTAGAACTTTTAGCTCTCTACAAGTTTCTAAATTATTCTTAGAGTTGATCTTAAAGTATGTCAAGACTTATCTATAGAGCAGTGAAATCTGAACTTTTAATAAAATAAACTAAAGTAACCTTGCTTTACATTTGAAACTCAAATAATATTTCCTCAAATACTGCTGCCTAAGGGTTAAGACTGATCTTGGAAGCTTGAGTCCAAATTCCTGCATTTGTTGCTATAAGCATTAACAAGTTACTTAATCTCCCTCTGTTTCAGCTTCTGCTCTTGTAAATTGTGGATGTAATAGGCCTTTTCTTATAGGAAATTAGTGTATGAAAGTGTATAAAGTGCTTAGTGCCTGGTACCTAAGTACCTCAGTATTCTATAAATATTATCTATTATTATTTTTTGAAGGAATCAAAATAGTTTATTTTAGACAGCATAGCACAACAGCTAGGACTTTTTTTCAAGAAGCACTGAGAAAATTTTCACTGTCTTTTCTATTAAATAGAAATATACCTGCCTAAGTATAGTTATTTGGTGTAAAAATAGAAATCAATTAAAATTTTTTAAAAAGTAGTATAGAATCACAGGTCTAAGCATTAGCTGTTACTGCTGGTTAATTTTGTTACTGTTAATTGTTTTGGGAACTACCTGCTCAGACTGATAGAGATTCCTTATTTTCTTGTCAGGGAACCAAAACTTCCTAAAAGCTCTTGTGTGTGACTAGTCAGATTTGGTAACACTACAGAGTCTGAGTGGACTGTGTTATTAAATACTTGTTTTGACCGTGCCACAGTGTTTCCAAAGAGGGTGGTTGATTTGAGACATGAGCTAGATATTCCCTGACTCATACATACTAAACTATTAATCTCCTTTTAACTGGAATTTGTTGCTGAGATGAAAGAATAGGACCTGTCATGCTTCCCATGCTTTCAAGGAAGTGACACTTCCTGATTAGAGCATTTGGTCTTTTTTATCTTTGTCTAACCTAAACAGGTTTTTAAAAACTAGACACTGTGGATTTATGAGACCGGTTTTCTTTGAACACTTGAATACTTTAGTGAGAAATGCATCCTATTTTATGAAACTCAGAAAACTTTTTCAATCTACTCAATATGCTAGATTTTATTATAGCATAAATCTTTGCCTTCAAATGTGATGATAATTCTCCCTGACAATTCCATTTTTTCTCCATATGTTGAAATATTTCAACTATAATACTATTTCCTTTCAAGTTCCATGATATAATATGTCATTTCCTTTCAATGTGTAGTTAGTAGCTGACTACCTGGACCAAACACACATGCATATGCATACACAGACACACAGACACACACACACACACACACACACATATACAGGATTTCATCTAAAGTGTAGCACAAGTAAAATAGATTGGTAGCATTGGGTAATAAAGGAGACATTAGGAATATTGAAATAACTTTCTGAAATATCATCAACCTCAGGATATGGATTCCTAAATGTATTACTGTGACAACATGGGAAATGAAATAAAATACAATGTGTAAATTGTGTAATTGTGCCTCTTATTTAATTGGTAGCTGTTAAGTGGTTGATTTTTAAAGTAACACACACTTAGATACAATTATTATTTTATATATTTACTTCCAATTTTAATGGAAAATTTGGAAGAGATCAAAATATCTCTTCCCCATATGTTGAAATATGGATATATGGACATATGAGTCTGAATATTAACTGTACATAGTTGTGGAAAGTCTCTTTCATAAGTTTACAGTATTCTAAATAACTTATAAAACTTCTTATTGTTATTTTATAGTGTATAGAAATGACTTTTCTATTCTTTAAAATACTTCCATGGTTTTAAGCAAGAACTGTGAGGTAAAGAGCTGCTTGGTGAACCAAAAGAGCTTAAGTGCTTAATTTATGACATTCTATTTCCCTTAATCCATAAAGAGTACCTCTAAATTAACATGGAAGGGCAAAAGGAGCTAAGCCTGCAATGTAGATCTTCACCTTTTATAATTATTAGTTCTAGATTTAGTCTGTGAAGCTTGTAACACTCAGAATACATGACAGAAGTAGAAATCTAAGCATTTAAACATCGAGGGTTTGGTTACACAGTGATGCGAGAGCTGCAAAATCAGAAACCCAGGAGTTAACAGGGGAAAAAAGATACTATCAACTCAAGGTGAGGAAGTAGATAGACAAACTTCATAGATCTTTAGGGCCAAAGTCCTTGCAGAATATAGAAGCACTGTCCAAGTCCCACCTACTGTGAGCAAGCATTATAGGAGCATATCTATCACTGAAAGTAGAGAATGAGAAAAATAACCATGACTTCTCCTTCCATCCTTCTGTCCTGCCAGGTCTCCTGTCCACTGAGGTCTATCAAAATCAGCCAGATCAGGACCTGAGTAAACACACCCTTCAGGGATCAGCTCTATGAAGAAGAGGCAAAGGCTGTAAAAGGAGCCCAAATGTTATTAGGCTCAGAAGGGCCCTGAGGGGTCTTAGTAACTCTCAGTATGGATCTAGTTCTTTAAAAGCAAGAAGAAGGAAAACATGCAAAATAGCCCTGAAGCTCTTGAGCCCAGAAGGCATGCCTTTCTTTATCAAACACCTGTATCTAAGCCATCTGTTTTGACTTTGGTGTCCACTGTTGTATTCTGAACATTCATTCTTGAATTGCTACCTCGACATCCTAACCAGTTCCTACAAATACTAATTAGATTATTTAATTCTTCACTTATTTAATTCTTTGATAAATTCCCATTGTTTCTGCAATAAAGACTCTTACTCATAAAATGGTCTGCAATTTTTCTTGTTCTGCTTTCATCTAATCTTCCAGGCTTTATTTATTTATTTTTTTCAGTATCACGAATTGAATTCATAACTTTGCACTTCCAAAGCAGGCACAGTGCCACTGAACTAAATACTGGACCTCAAGTTTATTGTTGATTGTTCTTTTTTAATTGATTTTATTTTCACATTTTATATACACATCATGATCATAATCAACATTGAAAATTTATACCAATATATGACACGTCTTCTCATTTTTCACATTCCCAGCCCATCCTGTACCTAACCACCCCATATATACATGAGCTTTGTTTCCTTATCTAACCATCACATTTTCCTCATCATATATCCTTAACCCATTTTACCATTTGAATATTTCTATTTCATAGTATCATACACTCTAGAAATCATTTATGTCTTCAGTTTTATACCAGAAAAAAGATATAGTATTTATACATCTGTGACATATTTCTTTCATTTATGATCATGTCCTTAGGGTATGTCCATTTGGGTGTAAATGACCAAACTTATCATTCTTTATGGCAAAATAATACTCTATTTTAGAAAAAACACACGTCTTTATATTTTCCAGTTTATAGTTGATGGGCATTTGGGTTGTTTCCAAGATTAGCTATCACAAACTGAACTGCTATAAACATGGGTACACAAATGTCCCTGTGATATGAATCATTTAATTCTTTTGGGTATGTCCTTAGCAGGGGAATAGCAGGGTCAAACATGACCTCTAATCCTAGTTTTTTGTTTTGTTTTGTTTTGTTTTTTTAATTTCCACACTAATCTCCATAGTGGTTGTACCAGTCTTCATTTCTACCAACAATGGAGAAAGGTCCCTTTCTCTGCACAGCTTGACCAGAATTTGTTGGTAGTTAATTTCCAGATAGCAGTCATTCTTTGTGGAGTGAGTTGGAACCTCGGTACTGTTTTCATTTGCATCTTTCGAATGACTAATAATGTTGAGCATTTCCTCATATGCTTCATAGCTGCTTTTACTTCTTCCTCTGAAATGTGTCTGTTTATTTCAGATGCCCACTTTTGAATTGGGTCTTTAAATTGAGAGAGGGCTAACTTTTTAAAGCTCTTTGAGCTGGTAAAAAGTTTTTCCCAAATTGTTGGTTATTTTTTCACTCTGCTGGTGTTTTTGCTTTGTTTTGTTTTGTTTTGTTTTCTGTGCAGATCTCAAAGGATGAGATCCTATTTGTTGATTTCTTTTGCTAGTTCTCATGCTACAGAGATTTTGTTCATGAAGTCTTTTCCTAAGCCAGTGTCTCTACAAATTTTACCTACACTGTTCTGCAGAAGGGTTAGTGTTTATCATTGATTTTTCTTATTCCCAGAGTGTCTTTCAGTAATTCTGGCCTCTTTAATATGCAATTTTTCCCCCAGATGATCACTACTTATAATATTTCTCCCCTACTTGACATTTTATTTTCACAATTAATTCCTATATATATATCATACTTTCATTTTGTAAACATTGCAAACATATATCCTAATATTTTATGTCCCTTCAAAAAGAAATAAAAACAAACAAAATTAGAATTTTTTTTACAAAATTTACTTTATTGTGAGGAGGTAAGGGTAGGAAGACGAAGATAAATAAATCAGTTTTAAATTTCCTGCCCAATAGTATTGTTTTGTGCAATATCCTTCTAAGCCATCATTGAAATTTTATTTCAGAATATCAGGTATTAAGGACAGTTATTATTAAAATATTAAATTCTTCCAGATAACAATTAAAACTATAATGGAAAACTTCTAATGAAATTCAATGTTTCCATTTTGCATTTAAAGTGATTAAGTATTGTTATGGACCATAATTTATGTGTCATTTTTTTCTTGGAAAAAGTCTTAAATATTTCTTTATAATGATATGTAGGAAGTGATATTTTGATATAATTCACAGTGTTGAATGGGTAAATCAAGCTAGTTAAAATAGTTGTTTCCTCAAATGCTTACCTTTTTATCTGGCAAGAATATTTGAAACTTATTGTCTTAGATATTTTTAAATATCACATATTATTATGAACTATAGTCACCATTTCATGCAACAGCTCTCAAAAATTATTTGTCTTATCTACCTGAAACTTAGCCTTTGACCAAGATTTCTCCATTTCCCCACTGCTAATCTTCTAGTAAGATGTTCTCTGGTGAGTTTTTCAGATAGGATTACACTGTAAGGTGTTAGACAAGTTTTGCTTTGGATACAGCCAAGCACAGTCTGAAAGCTCTAAAACTGTGAGCCAAAATAAATATATCATCCTTTCGATTTTAGATGTCTAATATTTTGTCCCAGTGATAGGAAAGTGGCAGGTAGATATCCTTTTGAAAAATGAGTGGTTGAAAAAAATAAAATATCTAGGAATCAATCTAACAAAGGAGGCGAAAGACTCTGAAAACTATAGCACTCTGAAAAAGGAGATAAAAGTTGATATCAAAAAATGGAAAGACATACCTTGCTCCTGGGTAGGAAAAAACAATATTGTCAAAATGGCTATACTCCCAAAACTATTATACAGATTCAATTCAATCCCAATTGAAATTCCAACAGACCTAGAGAAAAAAATCCAAACTTTCATCTGGAACCAGTAAATTTGAAGTGGTTTTTGAGGGTGAATGGAGTTGCTGTTTCGTTTCCTGCCTCTCTGTGCGACAGAAATATACTATGACTATAGATCATAATAATATGTGATATTTAAATATGTCCATTCTCCTTATTATTCTCTAAACTATATAGTATAAAAGCTGTATACATAGTGCTTACACATTGTACATATGTGTGGGTTGTCTAAGTTTTTTATTATGATGAACTACATGTGTTGTCAAATGATATACTGTAGGGCCGGGGAGTTAGCTCAGTGGTTCCGGTGCCTGTCTTGCAAGTGCAAGGGCCCGGGTTCGATTTCCCGGTAACCACATAACAACATTGGGTGTGGAGACTCACATCCAGCAGCAACCAGTACCACATACCACAGTGCCGGGCATGGTGGCTCACGCCTGTAATCCCAGCACTCGGGAGGCAGAGGCAGGAGGATTCTGATGTGAGTTTGAGGCTGAGCTCAAGGCCAGCCTGAACCACAAAGAGAGACCCTGTCTCAAAAAACCTAAAAAAAAAAAAAAAAAAAAAAAGATATACTGTATACTAATTCTGTGATAAGCAACCTGGTCATGATCCATTTTATATATGCTTAGATTCAATGCTCTCATATTTTTTTAATGTTATATTTTTTAGGAATGAGATTATATCATCCTAATGTGTTTAATGCTCTTAACCAAAAAAATCAGCCAAGGGTTAAGTTCTGTCTATAAGATAATTATAAATATAATTTTATGTGGAAACGTATCCTAATATCTCATTTCTTCTCATGTTGGTTTTAGTATTTTGAAATTATTAAATTTTTCCTTTCGTTTAAACTGTAAAATTTATTGATATAAACTTCATATTTCTTTGTTATCATTTTAGTGTCTTTAGCCTCTGTCATGTTTATTTCTTCTTTTCTTCCTAGTGATTGAATTTATGTATTCTTTCTTCTTGTTCTTCAACAATATAAATTGGTTTTTCTTAATTTTATTTTTCTTTTAAAAATACAGCTTTTGGTTTTATTGATTTTCTTCTATTTTTTCTATTTTATTGATTTTACTCAGATTTATTTTCTGCTTCTCCTAGATTTATTTAGTTTTAATTGCTCTTACTTTTTTACTATCATAACATAGAATCTTGGTTGAGTTTTATCAAACAAAGTATAAAGGTAAGTTTACTGTAAAGAAGTACTTTTAATGACAAGCAAAATACAATTTACTTGGGGAGACTAGATGTAATTATTGTGACAAATCATATCTGGAATGATTCTGTGGAATAACAATTTTGTTTATTTCCCCTAATATGATAGACTAGAAATTCTGTTACACCTAAATGATGGGGACTCAAGGCATACAGAGCAGAGCAAAGATAATTTAGATTTATTATCTCTCAGGGGCTATGAGAGTTGAAGTGAATTATCTAGTAAAATGTAGTGTTCTAAAATACAAAATAATCCTTTCAGTCAAGGAGATTTAGTTCTTAAAACAATAAAAATAAATTTTGTCTTAAAGAAAATTCTTGACAACTAAGCTCTAGGAATATAAGAACAGATTAGAGTTCATAAAATTTACACTTAAAGAATAGTTGGAAAACTTAGAAAACAGTTGAATTTCATATGGAGTGGTCTTAAAAGGAAGACATTGTATTTGCATGCTTCAGTTTACATCTTTGCTTTGCATTAGTAAGTGCTTACTTAATATTTGTTAATAAGATCCTAAGAATTGTCAACTAGCTTTCTTGTACTATAAACTTTTCATTGAATGAAAAATAAGCTACCATGATTTCTAGTTTTATCTACCTGGGTCTTTATTAAAAATTGAATGAGAAAGTTTTAAATATTATCAATAGTTCTTATTTAAAATTTCAGTGAAATTCAGAAGGTTAAAATTTATAGGATTTATATGTATAGGATTTATTTTGCTTATAAAAATATTCAGATGAAAGAACTAATTTTTCACTTATATATTTTATAGATCATAAAAGAGTACAGTAGAGAATAAAATATGCCTCATAAATATATGAAATACACTATAATAAAATAACAACCTTAGTCAAATTTGTGTCCTTACTAATAATGCTTGGGAAAGAAAACCTAAAGTGTAATAACAAAGTTTAAATTTCTTAAAGACAGTTACTTTGATCAATTAATGTTCCTGTTTCATTTAGATTTCTATAGTCTTACCAAATGTCAGTGGTTTTATGTCTGCAAAATCCCTGATAATGATATTATTGTCTTCTATTTCAGAATCGATCAAATCAAACAAATGAACCACCAAGGAGAAAATGTCTTTTACAGATAACAATTTTTTACTCAGTGGTGAGAGTCAAAGTCTTTCAGGTGTGAATTCTTTCTATGTGTGTTATTTATAGTTTAGGCTATATCCCTTCAAATCTAGTGTGTTCCTGTAGCCAGCTTAAATAAGTTCTATGGGTTCAGATGACGGATATTTCTTTCCATTTTTAAAGCAAAACTATGCTTTAAAAACCTCTGATCATACCTGCCTTTTTAGATGTAGTTGTGATATGTAAGTAATATTTTATTCATTTCTTAAACAAGTAATTGTTAAGGTATTGCTACAGTCCTGTCACTTGGGCAGCACATGATAACTTACTCACTATCCCAAGAGGTGTTATTTCAACCAGTGGATTCTTGTATTGAATAAAATTGTGCTAATAAAAATTTTCCTAATATATTCCCTATAAAAATTAATAGGAAATACAATTTTTGGTCTTTCTGTATTTAATAAATTGAACTGGTAAGTGGCTAATGGTGATCATAGATTTCGCTTTACCTCCACTAAACTTTGAGGAGCTCATTCCTTGTTAGTGTCTGAAATTTGCCCTTAGTTATTCCATTCCACTTTCATTATAGGGATATAATCAAATTCCCTGCTACTGGACTTCTGTTGTTGATGGCCTATGTCATTCACACACTGCCTACCTATTTAAAAACCTTGTTACTGCTCTCATTCAAGTAAGAACAAGTTCCTAGTTCTCATAATGATATAAAAAATCATCTCTGTAAAATTATCTGGCTTTCATTATTTTTTAAGTGATACTCTTAAAAGTGAAACTCTTACAAGCTAAGGTGAACAATTTAACCTAATGAAAGCATAAAGAAAAATACTAATGAAAGAGTGAAATTCATTTTGATTCTTGTATAAAAATTCTTTTCAGATAACACACTTACAAAGAACATACTCAGCCAAGACTTGTGTTTTTGTCTTTCTGCCATATTTATTTTTCTCTTGACATTTTAAAGCCTATTTCAAATGTGAAGGGACAAAAAAGGATCAAATGGAAATGCCTAACAGAAGACATTTCTTTTTGTAAAATTCATTTATTCATCTATCATTATGTCATGAATATTTTAGGTAAATTGACCATAGCAGGCAAAATGTGGCAAATAACCTATAAGATTTTGTGTTCAACCAATATAATTCAATACTCACCTGATAGCAGTTACTGATCTTGGTATCTAGGAAGTGGGCAACCTAAGCAAAAAGGAAAAAGTCTTTGAGCTAATGGGTTTAGATCCTGCTGGGAGATATATGTTGCTTGTTAATGAAGACCTTTCAAGAAAACTTAGAGGAAACAATTACTTGGGGATAAATGAAATAAAAAGTTTTATTTCAGTTGTTTCTTAATTGTATATAGGGTTATAATGATGGCCATTTATAATTATACATTTCTTTTTTATTTATCCATTTATTTCATTTATCTATTCAGTTTTTTCATTGAAACATTAATTTGCAAGCTTTCAAAAGTAGCAGTGAACCTTATTTGGAGATTCTAGAGGGAAACAGAGCTAAGCATGTAACCTTCTGTATAGGAGAAGATCTTCCTCTCTGACCAAGTACCAAGTGTGCAGCTTTGGAGGGAGGTGCATGGAGAGATGAGGAGGAAGGGACTCCCACCAGGCCCACAGGGTCAGCCAGGTAAATGTAAATGTAGCAACAAGATCTCTCTCACATGTGAAGGAAAGTAAAAAAAACAAAAATCAGTGGAAACCTGTGTAATTGTTCAAAGTTCTTCCTAATGAACAAGTAAAAGTGAAACCATTAGAATTGAAGAGGAAGAGCCCTTTGTCCCAATCAACTGGGCTGAAACATGATCTTTGGTGACTCTCCAGCATTCCATTGGAGCACAGTGAAAAAATCACTACTGAAAGTGCTGTGATTGGAAAATGTAACTTACCAAAGTTAGCAAAATGCGATGAATTCAAATGCTTATTGAGTGAATAAGTAGAATGCATAATAAAATGATCATGTGGAATGCTGATACACTCTACAGTTTTATAAAAGACATGAATGATTCCATCTATTACTTAGGATTAAGTGGCCTTAGATTTATGGAAAGAAATAAAGTGAGGTTGTGTCGAAAGGGTGTAAATTGAAAATCAGGCAGGGGATTCCATGATGTATTGGGGATGGCAGATACTTGTGCTTTGGGCTGGAGAAAGAGGAAGGAAACATTTGTAAAATTGTATGTTGATACTTAGTAGGTTATAAATCACTGAAAATTACATATTACAAAGGAAGACATAAAATTGCCTGGAGATTTAACAACTTCCCTCAATTTAACTCTAGATCTGAGCTTTCCTAACATGATTATTTAAATGTATTTTATAAACGTAAGTTATGTGGACACTTTAATGAGGAATTTCACATCAGTTTACAGTCTTCTGTAGTGTACAACCAGACACTTTCCACTGAGAAGCTCTGAGCTGTGGGCAAAATCTCTTCTAATTGAAGAGATTGATGATTGTGATGCTTAACATTGAATAATCATTGCTGTGCATATGTTTATTCCTAGTTAAAAATAAAAGTTTATGTGATTATTTGTTTTTATAGGTCTTATTTAAATAATAAAATAATTTATCTTTAAAAATAGCATTACATTAACAGAGTTCGATAGTGCTTCCATTCTACTTGAGAAGACATAATTCATAGGGGAAATGGACTTCGAGACCACTTAGGTGAATAGAGTACAGCAATATAAATCATGTATGTGTCCTCCTAGGAAAGCATTTCTTTTTAAAACTCTTACAAATCACAGTTTAGAGTGGTTGTTTTAGAAAAAGAGATGAGTATATTACTGTATATATATTTTTATGGCTTCATAAAGCTAAGCGCGACTTAAATGGATAAAGGGGTCGTTATGTCAACTGAATGACTTCTCTTCCTCCAGAGAAGGTTTTAAATATATGAGCATAGTAAACACTTCCGAGCTTCTCCTTACACTGACTTGAGGGAGACAATTCTGGAAGAAATATTTTACCATTTGATCAATAATAATTAAAATTTAAATTAGCCATATCCTTCTTTTTCCTTGGACACAAGCAATTCGAGTTTGACATAACTATAAAAAGCAATGCTTCAGGACTGAAAGAATTCTCTAAACAGCAGTGAGAAATTGTGCACTTGTTAATGAATTTAATTGATTTACTTTGATTTATTTGCTACTAGAAATCCTTTATAACACACTTAAGAGATGTCACCTACCAACTTAATGATTATTATCTAAGCAGGTTCTTATTAGCTTCTTTGCCAAACTACTCAGCAGATATACTCCAAAACACTAAGTGTTGATTCAGTTTCACTGATCTCAACAAGTATTTTCTGAATCAACAACCACTCTAATTGGAGAGAAGTCACTGATGACCTGTTTGTTTTTTTTAAACAAGGTCTCACTTTTCTGTGCCCGCTAGGATAGACCTGAACTCACTATATAGCCCAGGGTATCCTGAAACTCATGGCAATTCTCCTGTCTCTGCTTCAAGAATGCTGAGATTATAGGCCTGAGCCACCACAACTGGCATTGTAGTATGTAATATGTGGTACCAAGGATTGAACTTTGGGCCTTGTACTTGACAGGCCAATACCAGAACCACTGAGCTAAATTTCCAGCTCTGTCTTTATTTTCTCAAAGAGTTTGAATCAAACCAGGAACAAAAATACAGAAAAATGACTAGACAGAATCCACACCTGATAAAAGGTGTAAACATACTTCTGTGTATGAGCAAAAAAAGGTCTATCGGGAAGAAGTTTCAAGGCCTCAGGGATGCTTGAAACTACAGATAGTGCCAACACTTACCTGTGATATTATATACAATATCTTGTACACATAATTTACACAGTTTAATTTGATAGTTTAATTTGTTATTATCACATATTAACAAAAGTAAGTGTTCCCTCCAATTTTCTTTTACCGTAGATCTTGACCAACTCCCCATACTCTTTCTTTTCTTTCCTTACAAAGTCACCAGCTTTTACTTTTCCCTTAGAAGAGGTATTATATGGCTTTCTTTAACATGGCAGAATTTCAAGCAATATTACTCTTGCACCTAGCAACAATTTCTTTAAATAAGGGTTACTAGATCTAAATACTGTGATCCTACAACAGTTGGATCCTATGACAGTGGTGGCTGCTAAGTGTCTAGTGGTGGGAAAAACATAAAGTATGAATATGTTGGGAAAATAATGATTCATCTCTTGGTGGGATGAAGAGGGAGAGCATATCATTTTTTATTTTGCTATTCAGGAGGGTGCACATTTAAAAACTTATGAATTATTGATGAAATTTTCCACTTAATGTTTTCAGATCATAGTTGAAAATGAGTAACTGGAATTGGAGGAAACAAAAGCTTGGGTAACATGGGACCAGTATATTTCTGCTAAAGAGTTAGGCCAAGAGGAGAAGGGTTACAAAAGGTTACTGAATTTTAGTAAATCAAGTTGCAATAGGGGGAAAAGAAGAAGTGTCACAAATTCTGGGAATAAGAAAGAGGAAAACTTTAAGATATAATATTTTCAATCTTTCCTGTGCACTGTGTAATCTTGTGGATTTTTTCTGACTAACATGACTCAGGTGGATGAGGCCTTAGCAATTTGTCCTGTGGCCTGTGTAAAGGAGGAGGGAGAACATAATCTCTGTGGCCAAGTAGACTAAGGCTCAGATTCAAGCTCTGCAGTTATTACGTACATGATCTTGGAGATACTATTACTACTGCGAGCTCCAATTTTTTATCTGTGATATGCTAATGGTAGTATGACCTTAAAGTTTAGTCTAGAAAATTGATTTTAGAAACTCTATAGACAGTTACTACTCAGAAAAATCTACAAAAAGACACCTCAAAATTCAACATACATGAATTAAAGTAGAATTCTAAAAAATTGTTGAATCCATGAACAGGAATGCAATCAAAGAAGACAGGATAACAAACCAAATAATAAAATGACAGATTGAAGCATAACAGCCCGAAACTTACAGCAGCCCATATGTCCTGAAACAGATGAGTGTTCATCAAATACCCCCCCAACACATGCACATCTTGGAGTGCTACTCAACAGTAAAAGTATTAGCTACTGATGCAAAAACAACTTGGAATGATCTCAAAGCAATTACACTGAGTAGAGAAGTTATTGCTAAAGGATATACATGTATAATTTTAATTCTATTACATGCTTTAAATGACAGCATTATTAAAATTCATGGCTGGAAAAATATTTGTAGTTATAAAAAAGGCTTCAGAGAAATCTTTATGATGGGACTATTTAGTATCTTGATTATGGTGTTTAATTCATAAGCTACTACATCAGTGATAAAATTGTGTAAAACTAAGCACATATACATACAGAGTGGAGGGAAAACTGAAATAACCTAAAAATAATATATGAATTGTGTAGAGTTCAGCACTCATCATTCATTAGGATATTACATTTTTGCTCTGTAGGATTTTATTATCAGGAAATAGGGCAAAGGATACACAAACATATGCACATCTGCATTATCTCTAAAGAAAAAGTTTTATTAAAGCAAACTCTGTCATCTATTATTTATTATTTTACTAGGGCTGCAGTAATAAATACCATGAACTAAATGGCTTAAACAACAGAATATTATTTTCTCATAGCTCTGGAAGTTAGTTCAATGTTGGGTAGGTTGAGACCATTCATTGAGTCTGGTGAGACCATTCTCCTTGACTTTCAGGTAGCTGCCTTTTTCATCAATTCTCTTATCATGCTCCTTCTGTAAATATACATGTTTATGTCTACATTTCTCTTATTATAAAAATATTAGGCATACTACATTAGAACCCAACTTAAAGATTTCATTTTAACTGTATCTCTTTAAAGACTTTATGTCCAAATACAGTTATATTCTGAGGACCTAAGAGTTAAAGGTTTAACATATGGCTTTTAGCCAGACACAACTCAGCCTATAGCAGATCTAAAGAATGTTCAGAACACTGGATTTACCAGTGGTTTCTTGGAAAGAACACTGAAAATACAGGCAGCAAAGCAAAAGTATCACATGGACATTATCAAAATTCATGTACATCAAAAAGAGAGTAATACAAGTAACTCAAGGGTTGGAGAAAATATTTTGGCGTTATGAATCTCAAAAGGAGTTAATAGCCAGAGTATATAGAGTTCCTATAATTTGCTAACAAATTTAACAACTAAAATCTGACTTAAGAAGGGTAGAAAGACTTAAAAGGACATTTCTTTTAAAAAGATGTATAAATGACCAATGAAGATAAAAGATATTTAACATTACTAATCTTTAAAGAAGAGCAAATAAATATCACAGAGGCCCTCTCATCCCATTAAGATCTACTATTAACTCAAATACAGGGAATGAAAAGTGCAGATGAAGATGTAGATAAACTGGAAATTTGTGTCGTGTTAATAGGAATGCAAAAGGCCATCAACACTATGAAATCAGGAACAGTTTTCAGAAGATAAAATTTAGAATTATAATATGATCAAACAATTCCACTTTTGGAATTAATATACTTCAAAGTATTAAAAAATAGTGACTCAGAGAAACCTTAACACACTGACATTAACATCAGCAGATTCATAATGGTCAAACTGTGGTCCATTGATGGATAAATCAAAGAATAAAATACACATACACACACACACACACACACACACACACACACACACACACACATATATATATATATATACATATATATATATATATATATATATATACAATATTACTCAGCCTTGAAAAAAAAGAGTGATGTTTTCTTCAGCATGCATAAACTGTGAGGACAGTATAGTAAGTAAAACAAACCAATCACAGAGGGACAAATATTATGTGAATCCACCGATGTGAGAACCAAAATTTATGAAATTCATAAAGATTGTTAGGTTTTGGGAAGGAATTAAATGTGGAATTATTATTCAATAGGTACAGAGTTTCATTTTTCTGAGGTGAAAATGTTTCACAACTGGATGATTATGAAAGCTTGTATTGCTTCTGAATTATAAATTTTAAAATGGTATCAAACTTGGGGCCTCAGAGATGTTACCCACACTCTCTACTACGAGTTACAGTCCTACGCGTCTTCATTATGTGTCCTACCAGAGAAGTTGGTGATAGTCCATTTGGTATTTTATTCTTCTTTAAGTATGAGAAAGCTGTTTTTCTGGTATGCATGCATCTCTTTAACTGACAGAAAATTTAAAAATCCAAGTATGATAAGATAATAAGTGTTCCCATCTTGTTGCTTGGATACACCATCAACATTCTTGAGGCAATAAAAAGTGGAAACAGGTTATTTCTCCTCCCAGAGTAAGAATTTCACCTAATAGGGCATTCTCCTTACCATTTTAATAAACAATATATTTAGTATTCCTTACATCATACACCAAACAATATATAATTTTCTTTAGGAATTATTGTGCATTACATATTAGACTGCATATCTTGACAAACACAAGCTCCTCATTCTTTACTTTTACATGTCTTGAACGTCTTTAAGGATGTTGATATACAGTTAATCACTATAGTAGTTTGGGAAATATTGGATAAACCACGCTAAGCATTTATTCAGGACTGAACTTCCCAGACACCTTACACAATAATTTGTACTTTTTCTCTTCAAGCAGATGATGTAAAAGTGCAAATTATTGAATTTAATTGATAATTTTAAACACATATTTTTAAAAACTGAATCATTACCCTTTGGAGAGCAGTACATCATGCAACTGGAGTGGATAAGACTGGGGCACTCCACCTACGAAGACATCAGACAAATTTCTGTTAGTATTTCTCCAGGGAGATGAGAAAGGCGAATGTGAACTTTTACTCACTCAATGAAATCTTAGTGCTTTAGGATTTTCCCTCAGAAGATTTGAGAATGTAGATGTGTTGTGGTGACTAGAATTTAATAAGTTCTGGTTAAGCATCAAAAGCTTTGCCTTTGAGAAGGACCAAAGGGCAGAGAGAAATAGCTTCCCAAGACTGGGGAATTGAGGAGACACAAGAAGAGGTGATTAATATAGCTACAAGTTATAACCTAAAGTCAGTAGTTTTAATATTAACCACACATAATTGAGTGAGGCTCATCAAACAAACCATATCTATAATTATTCATGAAAAAATATAAAGCTTTAGTGAGCACCTTTTGAAACTCTTAAATTACTTTTCAAATCTATGTTCTAGCATAATAAAGCACAGAATTGTAAAGATGACAGTTTTGCAAAATTAACATGAAGATCCTATACATTTTCTGGTAAAATCATATCAAGAATATTTTTGAAACTTGACAATATGATTCTAAAGAGCATATGAAGGATAAAAAGGCCAAAAATTGCCAAGAAGCTTTTAAAGAAGAAAACTAGGCAAGGAGGATTTGTTTTACCAGATGAAAATATTTGTATTGCAATTTTTTATTTAAAATCATAGGGTTGACGCAAGGATAGACAAATCAATCCATAGAATTTAGAAAAGAATTCAAGCAAAAGCAGAATTTTGATATATGAAAGTGATGATATAGATATTGCACATTAGTTGGATAAAGGAGAATTTTATAATAACTATTGAAAATTTTTGCTTGGCCATATGGAAGTGAAAATATTTATACTTTATGACATGAAACATAAAATCAACTCCTGTGTTTTAAGATAAATAATTGAAACCTTTTGAATGATTCTGACTAAATAAGACAGGTTTTTCTTAGTATAAAAAGTTACTAACTAGGAAAGAGAAATACACAGCCAGTTATTGTACATTGATAACAGATTTTGTTCCTAAAAAGAAACCTCAAAGAAAACACAGAGAGTATATCAGCAAAAATGTTTGCAATATATTTCAAGAAAATTTAATTCAAGAAGAGACATATCCAGAAACTAGGAAGTCTTGCATTGCTATGATATAGGGAGGAAAGAGACCAATATAATCTCTTCTACAATATGGTAGAAATGCAAATAGACACAGCTTTTTAATGAAACCCCTGGGCATCATCTCCAAAGTTTAATATATATTACATAATATCCATAGTTTAATCCAAGGCATTTGTATATCCGTACAAGAATATTGATAGTAGTACGGCATACCACATGAAAACAACTAATTTGGAAATATTTCAACTGCTTTTGATGAAAGTGGGAGTGAATTGTGATGTATAGTCACAATGAAGTTAGTGAACTACATTTAAATTCAGTAATTAGGATATTAGTATGTGAAATTTGAATTACAAAAAGTATTTTCAGAAGAATAAATTGATATACATGATATTAACAATACAGTTTATAAACATAAATATATGTATCATATAGGTAACATTAAGCAAGAATAAAATATAGATTTTGCAACAAGTAATTTGTATAGGATGCATGCAAGTTTTGGTAATGATGTACTCCTTAGGTTGGGCATTATAAACTTCATTTTATTCCTAAAAAATGAATTGAGTGTCTATGGGCCATTTGTGTACCATTAATAGTTAATTTGACTTTGTACATTTGATTTCTATAAGGAAAATAAATACAATCATAATTTTAAAGTTGAGATGGTCCCATATTCTCCATGGAAACCAGTACAGGTATGGAAGTCAACTGGCTTTCAAACAGTTCTGGTTTCCTTGAGAAAATCTTTTTTTCTTTTGTTTCTGTCATACAGAAAAACAAGAGGCCTTCGGGACCCCTCAGTGCAGTCATGGTATCAGTAAACCAGGATATATGTTAAAAAATGTAATAATATTTTTTAACTAGCACAGCAAGCCTTTTCTGGTTGTCATTTAAAGGTATTTGATTGTCACTAAAATATCTTTCCTTTAAAAAGCTCATTTTTACAGAAATCATGTCCTATATTGAAATCTGTGAATCACAAATCTAATATTTCCATTTTTCCGAGGAAGAACTCGGACTCAAGGTAGTCGAATTGCCTCTTGCCATAATCCTTTCACGAAGGGAAAGCCAACTGAAATTGGTCAACTGTATCTTTAGCCATGTGGAAGATGTGACTTCTGCAACTAGTTCTGTACTTCAATTATCTGAAACAGCAGCAGCAGCTCAAAAGTCAACTGTGTTCTTCATGAGTCACGGATGCTCATCATGACTGTTTTCTCTGGTATCTCTGGCTTCCCTGGAATTCATTACAGCATTCTGTCCGGCAGTGCATGTGCTTGCCTTCTTTTACAGTTAACACCTCACGGGGATTTTCCAGTACCCTTGGTTTATTATTTTAATAGCTACCTTCCTCAGCCAGGAGCCTAAAAAAGCTTAAACTACCAATCATTCAAATTGATAAGTACAGTTTCCCCCTGCCCCTAAGGGATGCACTCATTAAGAAAATTAAGTAAAGTGTCTCAGATGCAGAAGGATGAAGAGAATAGCTACATTTAAAAAAAAAAAAAACTGATGGAGAAATGATTTGTAATTTGAATTTTGCAATGTTTGCAATAAGCTCAAAATAGAAATCAAAGGCCAATGTTAACGTTATGATCTACTCTTCTGCTCATGCCTGAGAGTGTCATTAAAGAAAACAAAACAGAAATCTATCACTGGAGAGACTACATGAGATAGTGCCTCAGAATATGCTGCTAGAAGAAGGAGGGAATTATTTTGCATTACTTTTCATTCATTCATTCATACATTCATTGATTATCAGTCACCTTCCCTTTACAAGACATCAAGTATTCATTCAGACCTATCTGAAACAAGGCCATGCCTCTGGAGTTTATGTGTAATAGAACTTTTTCTATTATGTGAAAAGTAAATCAGTTTTTAAAGTGTTCACTAAGCCACTAAAAATATTTTTCAGATATTATTCAACATAAAATTAAATTTTTATCATCACACTGTTATGAGAAATGAAGTTAGACATATAGTTTTCTTAGGAACTTTTAACATGTGCTTAAAAATTATGTCTACAAATCATCCTGCTTTATATTTCAGAGCATTAGTAAAGAAATGAAACCTAGAACATTTGTGTGAGTTGGCATTACTGAAATATGCTTTTTATATTTCTCATTCATCCAAGAACATTTTGGGCTCTGAATAATTTTTGAAGCCATGAAACTATTCAAATTGAAATAATGTAGTTCGGAGGAGGAACTCAAGTTGTTCCCATTATCAATATGTCTCCAATTTTATTCTCAAAGAGGATCTTAATCTAAATACTGCCCAGTAGAAGACATGTAAATCAGACTAGCACTTCACTGAAAGGCAGTCGTGTTTGTCTTCTGTTAATTACTAGTATAGTTCTTTAAAACTTCCTTGAAAACCTTATTATTAAGGATTACATCTATAGTACACTAAAGTAAGGTAAATATAAAATATGTATAAGGTCAAAGAAATTGTAAAAGCTCTTATTCTCTTACAAAGTTTTACTTCCTAGTTCAATTATTTTAAGATAATTTGAAGATTTTATATTTCAAAGTAGAACAAATACTGTTCACTGATGTACTGCATAGGAATAATGAGACCGCAGACTCTCATCAGTGAACAATATTTTTTTGTAATTTTCACAAAACATTAAATAGGGAAAAATAAAATATCTAAGTGAAGATGCCTAAGAATGGAACTTTAGTAAAAAATATTAGGCTTTTAATTTTTTGTGTGTATATTTAACTTCAAATATTGCACTCAAATTTTGAGTTCATAAAGAGTGCTATGTGATGAAAAAGATGAAGGAGAGAAAATAGTAGATCCAATCACTACTCTCAAAACAAACAAACAAAAACCTAGAAGTAATTCAATATGCACAGAAAATAATTTAATGATTGAATACATATTTATTCAATGTTTTGTGTTCAGTGCTCTGTATTTACTGCTGCATAGGAGTATAAATATAATGAACTAAAATTTATATTTTCTCAATCTATATTTCTATCAAAAGTGAAAATAAGTAAATGTGTAGATATAAATCTAGATCATATCGCATTGATTGTAATGTCTCCTAAAATTTGAATGAATATTTAGATTTCTAAAATGTTTTCTTAATCAATTTTATAAAATTTTAACTTTTATGGTACTCAGTACGATGTGCCTTTCTTACTAACTTGAGTAATTTTCTTTTAAATGTCTAATATCCTTATGAGGCCATCAGTCTTCTAAAGCCATCACTATTTTGTTGGACTACATTTACCCTCTACCTGGCAGAATGCCCAGCATATTAAATTATGAATAAATATTTTTAATAAATGATCCAATAAATGAATGCTAGGGATAGTGGGAATACACTGATTTGAAGAAATACTATATAAAAAGTTATAAAAACAATAATGAGGAGTATAACACTGCAAATGTTCATATCATTATATTGAGGGGAAAAGTCAAATATTAAGGCAAAATCACATGCAAAAATCTACAGTTGACTTCAAATAAAACACAGAGTTTTTACTTTTAGGGAAATAAATAAAATGCTTTGGTTAAATACAAATGAATTTCATTTTTTTCTATCATATTCTTTTTTAGGTTTCCAGAAATTTAAAAAAATTTTCCAGTTTTCCCTTTCAGAAAATGAAATACACAAAAACACACTAAATAAAGTTTGACTAGATCTATTGCAAAGTTTTGGGGAAGTTTTAATGAGATTTAAGAATATTAAAGGAGATTATAGGGAAAGAGATCATGACCAGTCTGTTTGCTTTGCTCTTTAGATGATATGTCTGAGATCAGTCTTGAGTACACATGATTTTAGGATCATTAGTATTAGGGGTTCACAATCATTAAAAAGTCATTTCAGAAAACAGATAATCCATTTTATTTAGTAAATTCTAGCCCTTAAAGAAAATGAGGTTTAATTCATAGATCACTTAATTAAAGTGTATTTGATAGTTACTTGAATTTTTCATTCAATATATAATGCAGTAATTCTAAATAGTAGTAAGGGATAGTTCATAGAAGGAAATTACCATTCTTATTTTTTATACCCACTGTTTTTGTTTTCCTGAGGGATAATATGAGATTTTTGATTATAAGTTTTCTATAAGCCAAATAATATTACATGCACTCAAATTCTAGGTCATTTATTATGTATAAACCAATTAAAATTGTTAGCTAGTGTTTCCATTTCCCTATTATTTTATAAAATTTTTAAAACATGCAACAAAGTTAAATTTTACAGCAAATATTCATATACTTTAAGTCCTTTTTCTACTTACATTTTATTTACTGCATATCTATCTAGCCATCATGCTAAAACTGATCAGTGTAACACATCTAATTTTGTGATCCAGTTCAAAAAAAACTTCACCTTCTAATATTTCAGCAAACACTGTTAGCCAGAGTTAGGAGAACTTTACTAAAGAGAACAGACCTTAAAAGAAATGGGTGAGCAAGCAGGAAAGAACAAGCAAGATTCTGGTGAGCACTTGAAGCTGTGTACCAAAAATATTATGTAGAGGGGCCTGGCATTGAGCTCAGTGACACTGTGCCTGCCTCACAAGCACAATGTCCTGGGTTCTATCCCTCACACCAGAAATTAACAATAGCAAAAAAGTGTATGTACTCCACTCCACTCAGCTCAGACTTCGGAGGGGAAATGCAGCGAAGGCCTTCTGGAAAGGGTCCTACCTATGAAGTGTTTCCCTTTTTCGGGACACTCAGGATGACTGGCTTTGAGTATAATTTTATCAAGTAGTTCCCGTAAACCCAAAAGAGGCCTCACTACTTAACTGTTGGGGAATCTGAGGCTCTTTTCATGTCTTCTTTGGGCAATTTCAACAGTAATTCACATGAAGATAAAAGATATTCATGGCACTGAGAGTCTATTAGTGGATTAAAACCTCACGGTTGTTTCAATGACAAAGGTCTTTCAAAATATATATTCTTTCTCCTGTAGGGTACATATCTAACCGTCTTGTGTAAATAATGAGATAAAATTACAGCAGTAGAAAGAAAACCACAGTTCTATGATTTGAAGGTAAATGAAATAAAGTGAGGTAAAATATAATACGAGTATAACAAGAAACAGATATGTGCTTTGCCAGAGTAACTTTATTTCCCTACCTTCCTTCCCTTATTTTTATAAAATGAAAATTAAATATTGGATATTTTTCCTCATAAGTTCTTACTTTATTGGTGGTCTAGTAATTATTTACTCCTGAAATCATATTTTCTGTTAGTTATAACCAAGATTGTCACTGAAAATCAAATTTAAATATTCTTTTGTCTTACAGGAGGAAAGTGGGCAACAATTCCAGGTGACATTTGGGGTTTAAAAAAAGGCCTAGGCCACTAATTCAAGTAATCTTTGGAACATTTAAGACTAAATTAATATTAGAGATCAGCTGAGAAAACTGAAAAATGTTCAATAAGGAACTGAGAAGTGATAAGGGAACACATGTAAGCACAATACTCAACAATAAGGTCATATAAAAGTCCGACTCAAGGAAGAGACAGATAGACAGGGAGAGAGAGACAGACAGAGAGGGAGGCATTCAAAGTCACCAATCACAGTAAAGAGTTCTGGAATGTTTCCAACTGCTTTTATGTATTCAGGAGATTAAAAGTTATAACAGGTGCACATTTTCATTTGTAGGGATTACTTGGGTAATTTATTAACCTGAATATTTTCTTTGCTCCTTGTACTATAAGTCAACATAGAACTTTACAGACTTTGAATAATTAAGCAATACTTACTGCTGAGTTATCAGCACAGCACCACTGAGAATGTTACTCAGAGTTTTGTTTTGTTTTGTTTTTTGTCAGACATGGGTGAAAAGCTTGGGCCTTACTTTTTAATTATCTTCCTGAAGTAGAAGTCATGAAATTGTCATTTCAGCATAATCCTATTTTTGCTTTTCAAAGGCAAACTTCATTACATCTTTTACTGTCTGAATTCTCTTATTTCTAATGTCTGCAGAGTCAAGGGTTCAATGCAATATGTATTATGAAAGATAAAAGGCAAAATGTTTTACTGCAATCTTTCAAACCTTCTGGGTAGGATTAGAATCACTTATGTAGTTTATTTCCAAATGTTAATAATTAAAGATACAAATTGAAGTTTCTTGCACTTAATTCAAAGTGAGGTTACATTTTATTTGAATGCTGTGGTGTACAGTTATGTGTCATCAAAGTTGTTCAGATATGAAGCGCTTTTGCTTAGAGTGCTACTAAAGGATGCTTCCTATGATCTATCTGCCTTGGAAATGTCCTGTGCTGGAAAACAATAATGATTCATGGTAAGGTAGTACAAGAAAGAAAATGATAATATGTGATTAAGAACAGCCTGGTCACCACAAGGAACTCTGCATTTGTTCAAACAAGGAGTATAGACAGTCAGGAACAAAGTTATGGTGCAATTGTTCATCACTGATGAGCTAGGATTTTCTTGTAATGGAGAAGTATGATATATCGTGTTTAAAAATATGCAAAAGTATTATCTGTGAAGACAATGGAATTAAATTGTGATTGTTAAACTCTGGTGAGTCTTGGAAAAGAAAACAAAAAGTTGAGCCATTAATCAACAGTCTAATTTTACTTTAAAAGTCCTATGTACTAAGAAAGTAAAACAAACAAACAAACAAACAAAAAACATGCTGAAGTACAGGGTCAATCCTTAACTCCAAGTGTAACCCAGTTCACAGAAAGGATTGCTCCAGACAAAGTCTGTTGGATGAAGCCATGCATAGTGTCCTGTT
Organism: Petromus typicus; assembly: GCA_004026965.1. Taxonomy (NCBI): domain Eukaryota; kingdom Metazoa; phylum Chordata; class Mammalia; order Rodentia; family Petromuridae; genus Petromus; species Petromus typicus. Next base: position 90,299 of record PVIR01002242.1, read on the forward strand.
TAGATGTGAAAGGATTCCTGGTCCATGGATGAGTGGGGGAGGGATCTGTGTTGATGCTTGTGAAGATCTTGAATACTTTGTATACTGAACACTGCACCTGTACAAATGCAACCAGTACTCATTACTTGATATGATTCAAGGGCTTCTTCCTGGTAAGATATTTCGTTACCACACAAGATCGTGAGTCCAGAAACTTTCTCAGCGTGCCTAGGATTTGGCTCAGTGGCACAGGATCTGCCTGGTAAACTTGAGGTCATCAGTGTGATTCCGGATACTGCAAATTAAAACAAACTTTCCTGATCCTTTCTTCCTGGCTGCTAGGCAAGTGGGTGTAATTTTGTCACAGGATAAACAGGATGTTTGGTGTTTGCTAAGCAAAAAGAGGAATGTGTTTGTGATAGAATTTTAGTACCTAACCTTGTATATCTGGATCAAGGAATTTGTAATGGGTCTGAATTCCTAGATTTCTGAACTAAATTGAGGCAGAAAATACATTAGAATAAAGTGCACTTTCTTTTTTTTCTCACCCTTTTCCCCTCTCTCTTCCTATTCCCCTCCTTCTCTCCCTCTCTACCTCTCCTTCCTTCTCTCTTGACTAGCATCTTCCTGTATTAGCTAGACTTCTCCACAAAAACAGAACCAACAGAATATATATGTATATATATATATATATGTATATATATATATATATATGTATATATACACACATATATATGTCTGTTTATATGTATATATGTATGTGTGTGTATATATATATATGTTTGTGTATATATGTATATATATATATGTATATGTATGTATATGTGTGTCTGTATGTATATAATTATGGAAAGGGATTGATTAGGCAGATTATAGGATTAGAGGTGAGAAGGTTTAAATAGCCATCTGGGATTTAGAGAGTTTGAGAAACTAGCAAGACTCTCCCAACAAGATGAAAGTCACGGAAAGTTACTTAAGGGACAGGCCCATGAGTAGACTCAGTTTCAATGAATTCAGGACATGTGTTCTTTTCAAGTCAACAGTAACAGCAGGAAAATATTTTACAGTATCAGGCTCATCAATTAAAAAAAAATAGAAACCAAGAATCAGGGTGCATACACATAAATGCAGTTTTCACAATAAAGAACAGCCATAAACACAGTGAAAGGAGTCTGATTTGCAAAAGTTTAAAAAGATGGTTAAAGGTATGTGATGGGCATTCCTTTTCCAGAATAACAGTTGGAAATAGCTCACTTCAGCTCAGCTCTTTGCACAAAGCAGAAAAAAGAGGAGTCAACAGCCAGAGGTAAATAATCCTGATCATCAGAATCAGGGAAACTTGTATGATATATCAGGACACATTGCAGTATTTTATGTCTCTCCTTTAAGCACCGATAGACAAGTTCAGCAATGTTTCCTTGCAAAGGCTACAGAGACAGTGGGTTCAGTCACATTAGGGACCAGCATAGAAAAGCCTAAAAAGGGAAATTAGTCTAAATAATTGATGAAGCTTTATAAGAACATGTTATAGCCGATGCATGAATACTATCTAGTACCTGAAGAAAAATTGAATGCAGAGAAGTAACAAGTCCAGACCAATAGACTAATGGGAAAAAGAGGAACATTGGACTCTTGCTAGAAGATCTGTTCTTTCTTCCCTCCCACACTGAACTTTCCTGTTCTAGTTATTCCTAGACTAGATTAATCCGAGAACTAGTTTTAAAAAAGGCCACATGGTATTCTATTCTACAAGCATAGAAGAATGATGTCTTTCCAAAATGAAGTCATTTGGATTTCAAAAATTGAATCAAGTTTTTTGCAAGTTGTTCTTTTATACCATGTTAAATTCATGTGCCCTGCCACTACTGATAAGGAAAAACAAAATAAGGTACTTATCATAATACTATTATTACTTTATGAATAGAATTTCTGTCTTTCATTATATATTTGACCTTTTACATTTCTAAAAGAATCCCAAGGCTTAAGTCTCACTGACTCTTTTGTATTTCACTGTTCTTACTTTCCCAGAAGAAGTCTGGTCAGTCCAACAAACTTTGTCTAATTCCAGTAAGTCTTCAATTCAAAGGAATACACGAAAACTGTCAGGTCACTTAAGGTTGTCAATGCAATTTTATTGTTTGGCTAGGAGATTGAAGAAATGGGCTTTTAATCTTCGAAGTTTTTAAAAAGATGACATGTGGGCTCAGTGAGTCCAGTCCCTTGCCTGAGAATGGAACTAGATGGCATTGCTGAAAATGGTGCATTTGAACTTTGGAAAAAGACTCATACAAATCCACTTTTAAGTGGCTTATTCATGCTCTTGAATCAATTACTTTCTATTTTTTTGTGTGTTAGAGCTCTAGATCATGTTTTCTGTTACTTATAAGCTTCAGTGTTTGTATCTAATTCACAATTATCTTTGGAGCATTGCCATTAAATATGAACAACCAACCAACTTATTGGCACAAGGTGAAGAATATGTAATGGTTACTTTCTAGATTGCTTTTCAGGCCTGAGGGCTCTGTGATTTCTTACCTGAATATTCTCAAGGTCACCTTCCATAGGGCCCTTTCCCAATTGTTTCCTGAGAGTGTCAATAGAATGCATTGTCCTGAGTTGTAAGAGGAATGAGTTTGCTAAGGAATACTTATTGAAAAGCTGTGAATGGAGGTTGGATGTAGCAGTTGGGCTGTCTGTCTGTAAGACCCCTCAGTACTAGAAGGAGTATGCACTAAGTGCATTGGAAGAGGAGGAGGTTAACCACAGCTTCCTATATGCATTTATTCTAAGTTCATCCTGCTATATGCTTTTTAAAAGATCAAATGTATTTATTTATTTACATATAAAAGATATGTATTTATCTGACTGTCAGTAGCAGTAAATGTTTGATGGAGTAAGCCATGGGGTTATCTAGGTAGTGCCAATATTTGTTTTTTATTTTTTCCCCTCACCAAGTTCCCCTTTGCTGCTGGGAAACCTTCCTCCTGTCATCCTCTAGCTCTTGCTGACACTACAGCTGTAAAGTTCCAAACATTCTATATCATCAGTCTCCTTATTCTCCACAGATGACCCCATATTCATGTTCAGATCAAACAGGTCAATTTGCTTGATTTCCTTTCTCACCACATTTACTATATATTGCACATTGACTTTACCTCCCATTTCAGAGAAGAGAATAGTTCGACATCATCTTTAAAACTAGGCTTTGATATTATATACACTCAAGCTAGATTCCCTGTGTTGATTTTATTATTTGTGTGACTTTTGTAAAGTTACTACATTTTTCTTCTAAAAATTATATCAGTTTTATCTTATAAACATACAAATAGTACATATTAATGGAATATCATATACTTATTGAAAAGATGTGAATGGAAGTTGGATGTGGCAGTTGGGCTGTCTGTCTGTAAGACCCCCTCAGTGTACTATGGTCCGACAGTATACAAGGGAAACTTCAATGCCTTTACATTTACTTAAACCTGTTCTATGCACCAGCACATGGTCTATTTTGGAGAATGATCCATGAGCAGCTGAGAAGAATGTAAGTTCTGACTTTGTGGGGTGAAATACTCTTTAGGCATCTATTAAGTCCATTTGCTGAAGAGTCTGGTTTATCTCAAATTTTTCCTTATTGAATTTTTGTCCAATCAATCTGTCTCTTTTTTGACAGTGGGGTATTGAGGTCCCCTACTAATATTGTATTGGAGTTTATCTGGTTTTTCATATCCATTAATGTTTGTTCCATGTAGTTGGGTGCATTAGAATTTGGTGCATAGATATTTAAGACTGTTGTTTCTTTCCCTTGAATTTTTTCCCTGTACTAAAAGATAATGTCCATCTTTATCTGTCTCTATCAGTTTTGTCTTGAAGTCTATTCTGTCTGCAAATAAAATCACCACTCCTGCGTTTTTGCTGTTTCCTATCCCGTGGAGTATTGTTTTCTAACCAATATTTTCTAACCATGTTCAGTCCATGGGTCTCTTCCTGAATTAGATGTGTTTCTTGTATGCAGCAGATTGTAGGATCTTGCTTTTTGATCCACTCTTCCAGTGTGCATCTCTTAATTGGTGCATTGAGTCCATTGACATTAATAGTTATGACTGATATAGGCAAATTTAGTGCTTAGTCATGTTTTCCTGTTCTTGGCTCTGTTATTCTACTTTTTCCCTTTTCCCATCAGTTTCTTTTTTGGTCCCATTGGTTGACTCAGTTAGGTCTCATGAATATGTAACTTTCCTTATTTTTCTCAAGATATTCTTTAGCATGTTTTGGAGCATAGATTTCATATTTGTGAAGTTTTTTAGGTGTTCTTTGTCATGGATGTATCTTATTTCCCTCTCGATTTTGAAGGATAGTTTTGCAAGATACATTAGTCTGGATTGGAAGTTGTTTTCCTTTAGGGCTTGAAACACTTCACTCTAGGCTCTTCTTGCCTTGAGTGTTAGAGTTGAAAAGTCTGCTGTGATCCTGATTGGCTTCCCTTGGTATGTAATTGTTTTCTTTTCTCTGGCTGCTTTCAGTATTGCATTCTTTTGGGAGGATATCTGGAACTTTTATAATTATATGCCTAGATGTGGATTTTTTCAAGTCACGGGCATGTGGAGTTCTGTATGCTTCATATATTTGTATGCCCTATTCATTTCCTTTTCCTATGAAGTTTTCTGCAATTATCTCTGTGAATAGATTTTTAATATATTTTATATTGTCTTTTTCTTCCTCAGTGACTCCAATCAATCTTATATTTTCTTCTTTGAATCATCTAGGAGCTGTTGGATTGATTTTTCATTATCCCTTGCTTTTTTCCATAGATTATGCCTTTCCTGTTCATTGGTTGAGATCCTTTCTTCTAGGTCTGAAATTTGGTCTTCTGCAATATTCATTCTATTGTGTAAACTTTTGCTTTCTTAATATCCTGGGCCTCTGCTTATAGGTCTTTAAAAGGTTCCATTGTTTTGCTATCTTGGATTCTGTCAACTTCTAGATTTCCTCTTTAGTTTTATTAATCATAGTGTTGACTGTGTTCAATATCTCTGCTTTCATCTCAGAGATCAATTCTGATTTCCATTTTACTAGACCTGCTTTGGTTACCATTTCCAAAAACCTTGGAGACTGACCTTCAGACTTCTCTATTTCCCTCTCCCCTATGTTACCTTGAGGTGAGGGTCTTTGTATCTGAGATTTTGAATGTTTCCTCATATCTGAGTTTTTGTCATTGCTATAATTTTTGGATTTGTACCTGCCCTGTTTTCTGGTGATATTTGTTGCAAGTCTCTTTCCTCCTAATATTTAGGACTCTTAAAATATCAGTGTTTCCTGGATTGTTCTTCCACCGTCTGTATTGGTACCTAAAGAAAAACCCCTAGTTCTAGCACACCATACAAGACATTCAAACAATACAGTCAGAACATCTTCTTCCATTTGCTTAGAGGCATGAAGGCTCTGGCGCCTGCACTACTGCAATGGCACTGGCTGAGGTTCCAATAGGCTGGTCTACTCACCAGTACAGAGTTCCCAGTCAGCTTGGAGGACAGTAGGCTGTGGCCCCTCTGCAGATGCAATATTACTTGCTGACGTTCCAACAGGCCCACCTACTCACCAATACAGACTCCCTGAATGTGCTTGTGCTGTTGATGTGGAGAAAGGTAGGTTCTGGCCCTGCAATCGCGCTCGCTTCTGCTTCCCAGGCTCTGCCCGCTGTTATCCTGAGTTTCTGGGCACGCTTCCCTTGTGGGCCTGGAGGCCAGTAGGCTCTGACCCAGGCGTGACTGCAATGGCGCAAACTGCAGCCTCTGTGTCTTTGCCCTCTGTTATACTTAGTCCCTGGGCACTCTTCTGGCGTGGGCCTGGAGGCTGGCAGGCTCTGACCCCAGAGTGACTGCAATCTATATTTGTTTTAAGTTGTGCATTCACTTCAGTTACCAGTTTTTGATTGGAACTTTTATTTGGGGATGATTCATTTTTTTAGTTCTTGATTTTTACTTTTTTTAATAACTGATTTTATTAGTACATTTTATATACACATTGTGATCACAATCAACATTGAAAATTTGTACTAGTATGTGACCAGCTTAATTCTAATTTTTTTTTTTCATTTTCCTGCCCACCTTCCACCCTCTATATACATAGCTTTGGTTCTTTTTTTAAAATTATCTTTACTGGTACATTATGAATACACATGATAATCACATTCAACATTAAGAGTTTGTACCAAAATGTGACATGACTTGATTCTCATTTTTTCCCTTTTCCCCCTGACCTGCATCCCCCTGCTCCCTATATACACAATCTTTGGGTTTTTTTCTTTATTATTACCACATTCGTTTTCCCCTCATTATTTATCCTTATACTCTTTCCTTGTAAATATTTTCTACTATGCAATTTCAACTATACATACTACAAGTCATTTACAACTTCATAGTCTCATATCAAAGAAAAGATATGATATTTACACATCTATGACCTGTATATTTCACTTATGAGGACGTCCTCAAGGTACATCCATTTGAGTATGAATGACTCAATCTATCATTTTTAGGTTCCTTTTTTATCATCATATTTTCTCCCACATTATATACCCCAATACCCCTTCACCATTTAAATATTTTCTATTTCACAGTATCTATCATATACGCTATGAACTCATTTTTAGTATCAGATCTTGGGAGAATAACAAGGAAAGTCATTCTTCCATTTTGTAGATTGCCTTTTCACTGTTGGTTGTGATTTTTGCAATGGAGAGTTTTTAACTTGGTATAATCCCATTCATTTTGTCTTGATTCTTGTTGCTGTGCTATAGGGCTCTATTACACAAGTCCTTCAATATACTTATGTCTGCAAAAATGTTACCTATTTTATCTTTCAGCATGTTAAATATTTCTGTGAAGATATTTATATCTTTTATTATTTTCAGTTTTCTTTTAGTACATGGTGAGAGATATAGGCACAGGTTCAATATTCTGCATCAGTACAGTATTCCCAGCACCACTTACTGCATAGCCTGTCTTACTCTGGTGGCAAATTTTCTTCTATTAGTGTGTGTTTTCATCCACATTTGGACAGTTCAATGTGTCTGGAGTTGTTTCTGTATTCTTTGTTATGTTCCACTGATATGCCTATTGGTTTTTGTGCCAGTACTAGGCTGTTTCTTTAATCATAATAGCCTTAAAAGTTAAAATCTGGAAGTGATACTTCTTGCTTCTCTTTTGTTGCCCAGAATTGCAATTCTGTCATGATTTTGCATTTTCATTTCTTTCTTTCTTTTCTTTTTTTTTTTTTTTTTTAGTTTTTTGAGGCAGGGTCTCACTTTGTAGTTCAGGCTGGCCCTGAGCTCATCCTCTAACTCATATCACAGCAATCCTCCTGCCTCTGCCTCCTGAGTGCTGGGATTACAGGCATGAGCCAGCACACCCGGCACTGTGGTATGTGGTACTGATTGCTGCTGGAGTGAGTCTCCACACCCACTATGGTATGTGGTTACCGGGGGATCAAACCTGGATCTTTGCGCTTGTAAGACAGGCGCCGGAACCACTGAGACAAATCCCCAGCCCTGCATTTTCATTTCTAATTGTTATTTAGCTTTTTTATTCCCTTTTTACATTGAGGTTGGCTAGATGTCTATTTTTTTGAAGAAACAGCCCTTCAATGCATTACTTCTTTATATGGCATTTTAGTTTCAGTTTCACTGCACTGTAGTCTTTGGGAATTTTATTGCGTTTTGACTGTTCTTGCTTTTATGTTGTCTTGAGGAGCATCATTAGGTTATTTATTTGAGTTGCCTACTTTTTTAATGTAAGGACCAACAGCAACAACTTTTTTCAGGACTGCTTTCATGGTATCCATAGTTTCTGATACATTCCACTAGCATTATGGTTTGATTCTAAGAATAGTCTAATACTTCTCTTAATTTATTTCATGACTAATTGATTACATGAGTGCATAGTTTCTGCTATTTCTTTGGCTTTTAAATTCCAGTTTCATTTTTTTATGGTCTGATCATGTAAAATGGATGATTTTTATTTTTGCATTTGCTTAAACATGCCCTTTTATAATTTTAGTCATACAACTGTATAGCCAATTGTGGGATTACTAGATCATGTGTAACCTAATGAAAGAGATTGATTCATTCAACCCATGGGCTGGGTTACACATAACCTGGAGTCCCTTCCTCAATTTTTGGTTTCTTCTAGCATTTTGGGAGGAGCTAGAATGATGGCGCCATCTGCATGGGATGCCTGTGTCCCAGACCTGGTTGTGGATTGGGCTGATTGTTAGATGTACCAAACACTGTAATTCCTAAGTTCCTTTCCAGGGCCTCAGGATTGCCAGAGCCTACAGTGCAGTACAGTGAGTTGCTCCAAAACTATACTAGTATTTTGATTTTACCCCTTAGAAATGCTTCCTCTATGTAGTTGTTGAACTACCCCAGTAAACTATCAGAGTCACGTCCATAGTTCAAGAAGGCATCCTGAGGCCGATTTCCTTTTCCTGGCTGGTACAGTCCTCCCCATCACAGAGTCATGCAAGATTGTTATTAAAAAACAGTGCTGACATGATTATTTGGGGGTGACTCCCATTTATGTTAGAGAGAGAGTCAGCTTAAAATTGGTTATTTATAGTACATCTTATTTTTTAGTTTTATAAAAAACAAAAGCATTGTATATAATAATAGAATACAGTTTTGACTTTTAGGCTTAAACCATGTGTGTGGGTTGCTCAGTGGTTTCTCACTCACCTCTACTTCTTCTGAAGTGTTAGTCTGGTCTCTGTACCTCAAGCGAAGTGACCAGACTCCATTACTATGAGTCTACTACCAGGATGATCATCTGTCTTTCTCTAGCCTCTGTGGGACCAATAGCATGAAGAACTATGGAGGTAGCAAGCTTCATCTTCTCCTCCAAGATATTGGCCCTTGACAGTGCCAACTGACTCTTCTGGTTGTTGTCTCTCTTATCTCTGATTCATTTGTTGGTAATGTGCTCCAAAGGGTTACTCTTAAGCTTCATTTTGTAAAAGATGAACATATCCTGTACAAAACAGTCTTCTCTTTTCACTTGACCTACAGTCCCTCAATTCAGCCACCAGCTGTACATGAAAGACAAGGATCCAATGGATCATGGAAGATAAAAACTTCTCAAATGCAGAGAGTACAGCCCAAAACACTAAAAAGAAGACATAATTGGAAAGTGTGTTGTTCGATATTTATACTAAAAACTTCTCAGTGATGAATTGAACATGACCAGAAAACAAATTATGATTCATACTTCAGTAGCATATGATAAGACTCCATTTTGATCATCATTAAAGTAGCATAATAATCAATAGACCCCAATATTCTCAGCCAATATGAAGACTGATGCAACACCTTCCACAAAACTGACACTTAACAAATGGTATTGAGGAACAGAAGTAAGACTTGTCTGCTATCTCAGCACAGAACTAGCCAGAGGAACATGGTATTATGAGACACAACAGCATTGCTCATTTTTTCATGTGGGAAACATGAAATGAGCTGTAAGTGACACAGCTGACATTCATGCCTGAGTATGACAATCAAGACTTCAAACTTGAGCCAAAGATGATGCCTGGATGCTGTCGGGATACTTTAGCACACAGCTGGACTACCTGTAAGCAGCTCTACTCTGTTCTCAATTCTGCTTCTTCATTGATAAAGCACTGTGTACCCAAAGGACCTTTGAATATTATAATACATTTTAATCTTAAATGCTCTACATATATTGATTTTTCTTCTCTAGAATTCATTTCTTGAATTAAATCTGTGATAAGCTCAACTCATTTTAAAAGAAGCAGCAAAATAAAAGCACTTTTTGCAAAGTATTATTACCTCTTTCTGGATTATAGCAGGCCTCACCACAATATTAAGCACTTGTCACACCACATATGAAATTACTTTGTGTGTGTCTGCTTCATTAGACTGGGAGCTGCTTAATGTCTGAGACCCCAATCATTTCTATTTATATTTTCAGAACATATGCAATCACTTCTCCCTAAATCTATATGAATGAGTGAATGAATACCCATCCTTCTCATGTCCATTTTTATGATCCATTTTGCAGAAATCTCATTCCATAACAGTACCACTGGTGGCTGAAATGAGGGACTGTGAGTCAAGTGAAAAGAGCAGACCTTTCTAGTCAAGAGCAGACCTTTCTAGTCAAGTTTAAATATAATTATACATGTACATGAGACAAAGCTCATTATTTGCACAAGAATCAGAGAAATAATTACCACTGCACAATTAAGAAAATATACAAAAGAAAGTTGAAAAAGGTAAAATGACTGAATATACTTTTTACAAACTTATTTAAATTAAGTACTTTTTATTCTGGTTATTTGTAAAGTTTAGCTTCCAGTCACTAAACCTTCTTTCTGGGTCATGTCATAAAAATAAGGGGGAAAGTTGACAGAAGTGGTACAGAATCCATCAGCAGATGAGGAACCTGAATTCTAAACAAAAGTATAGGTGAAATTCTAGAATGAAAACATATGAAAAGCTTATCATAATTCAATCAAGAACATGAAGAAAAATTAATGCTCACATGAAAACTAATGCACAGAGAATGCAGTGATTTAGCAACCTGACATATTGTTTAAAGACATTTTTAAAATATGAAGTAAAATCCAGTAAGACTTTGAGTCCTAAAAGGTATGCAAGAAGTGGTTGATCATAACAATGAAGTAACTGAGAATATAGTTGAGTGGACATACTAATAAGAAAGATAAATTTATTAAAGTGGACCTGAAATAGGTTAATAAGAAGAAAGAAGTTACTTCCTTTCTAAAATATTTAGACTTCTCTGCCTAAAGCAAGTTCACAGAAAGTTCATAGTTTATTATACTTAAATTATTATACTCAAATATGTGAAGCTATATCAAACACATAGTAAAAATAAGCATATATACAGAGCAAAGATATCACAACTAGGTTATAGATAAAATAAAAAATATATGAACATATAAAATCATAAAGGAAAAAACTGAGTAGGACAAAGTAATGCATCTTCTTAACTTTGGAAACTTAATTAGCTAAATGAGGATCTTACAGGATGCTGGTAACAAAGGCACCATGAGAAATAGCGATTGGAAAGCAATTCATACTTATAACCACTGAATGAGCCAAAAGTGACAGCAACAAATCACCCTAGGTCAGTGCTTTGAGCAGCTCTATTTTTATTATTTTATTATTTCATTATTTATTTATTTATTAGAGACAGGGTCTTGCTTTGTAGTTCAGGCTGGCCCTGAGCTCAGGCTCCAACTCACACCAATACTCCTGCTTCTGCTGTGAGCCAACAGGCTTGGACCTGTGGTATGTGGTTCTGATTGCTGATGGGCTTGAGTTACCATACCCAGCATTGTACGTAGTTATCTGGAATGGAACCTGCACCCCTGAACTTGCAAGAAACCCTGAAACTACTAAGCTAAAAATCCCCAGCCCTGAGCAGATCTTTCAAGACCTAACTCTGAGTGAGAGCCCTTGATTTAAGTCTCTACAAATCTGCTGGTTAGTAACAAATGTATAGAAGGGTAAGAGCAGAATATAAATTAAAAGTAGAACCTAAATACATAAATAAATTCCTGCACCAACTAAAGCTACAGAATAAACATTATGGAATATAGCAGGAAACCTAATTATAAATATGTTAATCATTAAAAGACAGATGGAAGTAACCTTTATAAGCAAAAATATAGAGATGGAAACATTTTTGCAATGCTAGTCGGAATTATATGGTGTAACTATGTACTTCTTATGGAAAATTATATGGAAATTCCTTAATAAAAGAGAAAAGGAAAGTATGAAAGAAAGAAAGAAAACAAGCGAGCTATACACAGTTACCACATAAGAGCTAGAAATTTCATTTCTTAATATGTGTGTTCAAAGTGGGACTCTAACAGATATTTGTAACCAGATATTTGTTGACTCAGTATTCACAAAAACACAAATTGTGAAGCAATGCAGTCATCAATTGATGAACAAATTAATAATAAATAAAATGTTACATATATGTAGAATATTATAAAATATTTCATATGCTGTAACATAGTCATTTAAAAGAGGAAGAGAATTCTGATATATTCATGACATAAAGTGAAGATAATACACTAAACTAGTCACTGAAGGACAGATATTCATGAATCATTCATGATTGGAGCTCTCAAATTCAGAGAAATGTAAAGTCATGGTTGTTAGAATTGAAAAGAGAGAAGAATGGGGATTTGATATTTAATGAAGAGTTTGAGTGTGAGAAGAAAAAATAGGGGGAATGGAAGTATGTCAGTGATGGTTGTACAATATAGATATACTTAAGAGCCACTGCAATATGTATCTAACAATTCTTAACATAGTAAAGATTATGTGTGTATGTTTTATCATAATGTAAATAAAAAAGATGATGTGATATTAAATATGATAATTGGATATTCCAATAAGCAAATATGTTTTATGAAGTCTAAAAAATGTATAAGAATGTTGTCACAAATGCCATGTAGAAATATATTTGGATACTGGAGAATCGGTAGAGCTAATTTCCTTTCTTGTGTAAGATTTCATGGCCTCACAAGAGCTGCTACATTTCTAGAATCATTTTTACATTAAAAGCAGGGAGAAAGCAGGTAAAGAAAACAATTTTTTGATGAAATTTTCTAATTTAACCAGGATGAGGGGGAATTCTTAAATGATATTCTGATATTCCACTCTCTCTCTTTCTCTTACCAATATGTGTTCAGTTTTAGACTAATCATCAGCCAAAGAGAATGAAGTTATGTCAGCTGCCTTATATCACTCATAGTTTTTCGTATAGAGTTGGAGTGATATCTAGCTTCTCATCAGCAAAAATTATATTAGCATTTTTAAAAAAGACAAACAAGCCATGTGTGGTGATGTGGCCGGAAGGCTGAGGGATGCATATCAGTGCAATGTTGAGGTGATAGAGGGCTGCATAGTGAGTTCAAGGCCAGCCTGAACCACACAGTGAAACTAAACATTGATCTATAGAACAGAATAGGAAATACTGAAATAAATCCAGGCATGCTCAGCTATGTTATCTTTAACAGAGGGGCAAAATCTCTTTGCTGGAGGAAAGACAGCCTCCTTAACAAATGGTGCCAGGAAAGCTAGATGTTCACATACTGAAGTTTGAACTTAGATCCATATCTCTCACTATGCAGTAAACTAAAATCAAATGGATCAAATATTCAACATTAGAACAGAAACACTCAGTCTGCTGAAAAACTAGATAGAACTCTTGAAGATATAAGTGTAGACAAAGACTTTTTGAACAGAACCTCAGTTACACAAAAAATAATACCAAGAATCAACAAATGAAATCAAATCAAATTAAAAAGCTTCTATACAGGAAAGGATATGAAAGAACGTTTGTAGATGAAAAGAGAGCCTATCGAGTGGGAAAATATTTTGCCAACTACACCTCAGACAAAGGACTATTATCTAGAATATATATGTATTTCATGCTAATAAAGAGAGTAAAAATAAAAAATAAACTAAAATAATAAATAATAATATTTGTATTGCATGATTATTGAATATATTCCTGTGAAAACCTGTATATATGCAAAGTTTAGCAGCATATTCTGATTAAAATCAAAAGAAAAATAAAATAAATTCAAAATACATCAATACATTGCTTTTCTTTTTCTTATTATCTTTTTAATTTTATTACATAATGAATTAGTCATACAAGAGAAATCATCGGATATTTAGCCTTACCAGATTTCATTGACATTTACTCCTTTGTGGATTGCCTAGACTATATATATTTCTACAGACAGTAATGTGAATTGACATTAATTTTCATGCTTTGTGATCTTGGGCATTTCAAGACAGCTTAATTTTTATCAGTCTTATTCACGTGATGTAATTTCTAACTATTATGTTAATTTGCAGTTTTCCTGCATTTGAGATAAGTTCATGCCTAAAAATATGTGTTTGCAATGTGTAAAGAAGAGAATGTGGATGTGGATGCCCTTGTTGACAGTCTGTTATCTTGTAGGAGTTCAGTGGGAGAGAAGATCCAGGGTAGAAAAGAGAGCAGAAAAAAAGAGTCCTTAAATTTATGCCATCAGAAAGTCTTTAACAAAGAGAGTAGAGAAAGAAGGCTTTGAGCTGTGCAAGTGATTCCAAATCAGGCTCAACAGAAAATTATATTTCATGCTTAACAGAGTCCAGAGTAAAAGACAAACCAGGTATGTATTCTACTGATAGGCTAATCTATAAACCAATGTCATTGTGTTTGCTCTCAAGCAGCTAATTTTAAATATTTGGATGTAAATCTAGTTTTGCAGAATTTAATCAGCTAAATCCAACTGATACTTTTCATAACCAACCAGATTTGTGCACCAGGAGCCCAGAGTAAAAGGAAAACTGACAAAGATGATCCTGGTTTGGAAATCAAGCCTCTGGGATAGTTTGAGGAAGGGAAGATGGAAATCCCTACATATTCACTGGAAAGACGAGAATATCAAGAGTTATGAGAAAAGTAATTTTTTTAAAAAAAATTTAATATCAGGTCTCACTTTGTGGTTCAGGCTGGTCCTGAACTAAACTTCTAACTCAGCAGTTCTTCTACCTCTGCCTCCCAAGTGCTGGGATTACAGATGTGACCCACCACATCAGACATTGTGGTATGTGGCTACTGGGATTTGAGCCCGGGACCTTGCACTGGAACTCAGCAAAGAAAAGTTGAGTTAAGACATCTGGAAAGCATTTTTGTAAGGAATTCAAGAAGAATTATGCAGAAAAAAAAATGCTACCCTAAAGACATGTGACAGAAATTCAACTTTTTAAAATTATTCTGAAAAGTTCCATTAGGACCATTGGAGATCCTGAAAGGAGAGATAAAAGACTTTTAGTTCTATCATGGCATCTTTGAGAATATATTTGATGAGGTGACAATAGCTACTGGGAAGAAAAGGATTGTTTTACAAGTTTATGTAAAATAAAACAATAATGAATGACAAACTAAATGATTAATCATACTTAAAAAACTCCTCTTGGGCCGGGGAGTTAGCTCAGTGGTTCCAGCGCCTGTCTTGCAAGTGCAAGGGCCCGGGTTCGATTCCCCGGTAACCACATAACAATACTGGGCGTGGAGACCCACACCCAGCAGCAACCAGTACCACATACCACAGTGCCGGGCGTGGTGGCTCACGCCTGTGATCCCAGCACTCGGGAGGCAGCGGCAGGAGGATTGTGATGTGAGTTGGAGGCTGAGCTCAGGGCCAGCCTGAACCACAAAGCGAGACCCTGTCTCCAAAAACCTAAAAAAAAAAAAAAAAAAAAAAAAAAAAAAAAAAAAAAAAAAAAAAAAAAAAAAAAAAAAAAAAAAAAAAAAAAAAAAAAAAAAAAAAAAAAAAAAAAAAAAAAAAAAAAAAA
>PVIR01002243.1:0-105512 GCA_004026965.1 Petromus typicus
CCACCGGCAGGACAGTGCCAATCTGCTCATCTTCATCCTGCTGCTCACCCTCACCATCCTCACGATCTGGCTCTTCAAGCATCGCCGGGCCCGCTTCCTGCATGAGACCGGCCTGGCTATGATTTATGGCAAGTGCCTTAACCCTGGCTGCCCCCTGGTACTGCCCCTTTCTCTGCTCCCCGGCTGCCTCGCCTCCTCTCCTCGCCCTGCCCGGCCTACGTTCGGCTTCCTTTCTGATTCCCTTCATTTTCTGCCTCGCCTTACTGTCCTCACCCCCGCGCCTGTTTCCCTGCCTCATCACCCCTTTATTTCTGCTACGCCCCCTGTTTCCTTGCCTCACCTCCCTCGGTCCCCCATTTTCTCGGCCTCTCCACACCTTTTATTGCCTCCGACCCCACCCCCTTTCTCTCCCCACCCTGCTTCTACTCCTTCTCGGCCCGGTGAGCTCGGGACCTGGACTCGGGTTGAGGTGGGAAGGGAGTGGGTGCGGTGTCTCCAACTGGGATGGGGGAAGGGAAGGCATCGCGATCTGTTTCTCTGGGGTGTCCGTGTGAGGTTCATAGGAGCTGCAGTAGCACCTCTGCCACCCAGCACTTGGCATTCTTTAGGAGGTCGACCTTTCCCATTCCCCGGATCTTGCTGTGCCCTGTCCTGTGGAGGTTAAAGACGAAAACCTTACTCCTGTGGAGCCCAAGCGAAATAAAAACCTGAACGTGACATAGCGTTGGGGGATTTTAAATGACGCCCTGAATTTCTTTTCCGCGCTTGCAATATCTGATGTGGATGCGTGTGAGTGACCGGTCCTTCCCTTCCCATTCAGCTTACAGAGTGAGGAAAAGGAAGAGTTATGGTTCCAGCAGTGTGTTGTACCATATCCCTGAGGATCAGTTCAAGTCCATCCGGCCGTAATTATCAAGCATGACGCATATGCAGTGTGGATGGATGTCTGGCTGTTAACATGAGGTTATTGACCGATTCAGTAAATGGGCTTCAGTTCTTGAGTTTCAGTAGGTTTTTTTTTTTTTTGAGATTACTTATTTGAATTTTTAGTGATGAGGCACAAAGGGTAAATCAAACCAGAGGCCCAGAAGCATTTTGAGCAATGCTTGTTTGGGCCTCAAGAGGAGAAAAGTATGTAGATATTGCTGAGAGTCTTCAACTATGACAGGTGCCTGAAGAGGGTGGAGGAGACACACCTGCCTGTGCAATACATGGGTGAAGGTTATCTTCATTCAGAACAGGCTGAAACAGTGGAGCTTATTGAAGTTCGACTCTGAGACTGGCAGATATGTATTTGAAAGCTTTGGCACACAAAGACTTTTCTCCAGGACACTCCCCCACCCCCAGCCCCTTCCCAGTAAATCCAAACTTCTAGAATGCCCGAGAATCTTAAGGGTTCACAGGAAAGGTACAGTAAGAAGTACGCCTCGGGAAGATGCGTGAACTCAGGCTGATTTTCCCATTTTTAAGGTAATAAAATTCTAAGCCCATGTGGAGAATCTCCCTGCTCACTGACTTAGTTTTTAGATATGCTAATGGTTCTTTTATATATTTCATTTGCGGGTTTCTTAAAGGCAGATTGGCCAGCTACACTCTTCAGTTTTATATATATTTTCTCTGCGTGACTGTGATTTACTCACTGTCCTGAACAAACATTTGCTGATCAGTCTAGTCTAGTAAGCATTAATATAAGACCTTTGCCTTCAAGGAACCTACAGATAAGTTGTAAAGGGAAAAATGGCATATTAGATTTGAGTAAATGCTAAAATAAGGAACTGATCACAGATACCTGTTTTCTTTAGAGAGAAAGGTGCAGGGCTTTGGCCAGAGGTCAGTAAATTTTTCAGGAAAGGGCTTGGAATAAAGATTATTGACTTTATAGACATGCGGATCTTCATATCTGTGGTTCATTTTATTCTTTGCTGTGATTTTCTTTTTAGAAACCTTTGCAAGGTGAAAGTCATTGATCTAGGGCCATCCAAAAACAAATAGAGGACCAGAGTTGCCAACCCCTACCTCTAGGGTCAGTCCTGGAGCATCCCACTATGCTGCTGGTAGGGTGGTACAATCTTAGGCAAGTCTTCCTTACCCTCATCTCTAGGTTGGAGGTAGTGATTGTAGGATTACTGTGGGTTTTTTTGTTTTTTTGAGACAGGGTCTCGCTTTGTGGTTCAGGCTGGCCCTGAGCTCAGCCTCAAACTCACATCACAGCAATCCTCCTGCCTCTGCCTCCCGAGTGCTGGGATTACAGGCGTGAGCCACCATGCCCAGCACTGTGGTATGTGGTACTGATTGCTGCTGGGCATGAGTCTCCACACCCAGTGTGGTATGTGGTTACCGGGAATCGAACCTGGGTCCTTGCGCTGGCAAGGCAGGCGCCGGAACCACTGAGCTAAATCCCCAGCCCAGGATTACTATGTTTTAACCTGCTTCTTTACCCTGAAGTACATGTTTAATAAATTATAGCTATGGTATTATTACTGTTATTGTAGTTAAAACTGCATTTTCTCAGGTAAGTCTCAATTTTTTAAATAATTCTGTTATAAGAAACTAAGATAATATTTTTGAAATATTATACTATCAAATAAAGATTTTGAATTACCCTGAAATTATTTGCTCTTACTCAGTATCACTAACTTTATCTAACTTTTGCATTCAAATAGAAAAATAGGATTTCTTTTTTTGTTGTTGTTTTGTTTTGAGACTGGGTCTCACTTTTCGTAGTTCAGGCTGGCCCTGAGCTCAGCCTCAAACTCATAGCAATCCTCCTGCCTCTGCCTCCCGAGTGCTGGGATGACAGGCGTGAGCCAGCACACCTGACATTGTGGTATATGGTTCTGATTGCTGGTGGGCGTGAGTCTCCATGCCTGGCATTGCTGTATGTGGTTACCAGGGATCTAACCCATGCCCTTGCACTTGCAAGGCAGGTGCTGGAACCACTGAGCTAAATCCCTGGTCCTCATTTTCTTTTTCTTGAGACAGGATCTCACTGTACAGTTCAGGATGGCCTTGAATTCACTGTGTAGCTCAGGCTGGCCTCGCGCTCTCTGTGGTGATCCTCCTGCCTCAGCCTCTCCAGTGCTTGAATTATGGGTATGCACCATCACACCTGGCAAAATAGGATTTCTGATTGCATTTCCTTAAATTTCAAACTTAATAGGAAGTGATAGAGGACCTCAGTGTTAGGGCTCTGTGAAGGACAAACAAGGGTGTCTCTTGGAGTAAAAAGCATGAGAGTTTCACTGGGAGTCAGGCTGAGGTTAAATTGGCATTCTCTAGTCAGCGCCATTTTATCAAGATGTGCACTGGGGATTGTGGACCAAACAGCCTCTAAACTAACTCCCCAGCCATTTGTGACTGAATGGGACTGGGCCAAAGTGTTTTCAGTACCATGAAAACTGAAGTTGTCTGATCCAAATCGCTGTCTTTGCCTTCATCTTACCAACTCTTCCACTGGCATGTGCTCCTGTATCAAGACCTTAATTTTTCAGTGTGCCTTCTCCATTGAAAGAAAATGCCGAGACCTCCGTGATTGAGCCTATTGGTGTTCTAATTCCTGGGGTGTTGTTAGCCACTTAACTCCTGGAAAAATGCTGTTAACATGAGCTTTTCTTTTATCTTTTTGAGAAGCCAGGATAATATTTTAAAATCGCTAGTGTGGTCAGTTTGTACACTGTAATACACACTAATTGCTCCAATTACCAACACAAGCTCAAAATACCTAACATGGTTTGTTCATTGGCCTGGCTTTCCTAAGATGTTTAAAAGTGAGTCACTGTTAGTAAAAATCATTGAGTTAGTCAATGAAATCCGAAAAGTGGTCATTCACTTACATTGTGGTGTTTACAAGTAGTACAAAAAGCAAAAGGTGGAAGAATATTTGCTTTGTCTTAATCTTAGGGAATCCAGGATCCAAGGCTCGATTAGTGTGATTTAGCAATAAGTGTTTCTTATAGGTCTGTGATGTATGGGATATGATGGGAAATGCTGTGTGAGCCACAGTGCCTGTTCAAGAGCGCTTCCAGTCCAGTGAATTCATGGGTAGCTTATTGAGCTTTATAATGTGTTCGACTTTCTGAAAGGTCTTTTACAAGTATTTCATTTAAACCTCATTAACAGCTGTTTAAAATGGACACTTATCTTTCTAGTTTTTCAGATGAGGAAATCGGGGCTCAGAGTGGTTACCCACCTGGAGTTCTGTACTTTGTGCTTAGCCAAGTCAGAATGGTTCAAAAGCTCCACTGTGTAAGCCATTAACCTACATTGTCTCTCCTTGATGAGGTCAAACTTAGAGACCTGGGATGTAGCTCAGTGGTGTTGCGCCTGCCTGGCGAGCGCAAGGTCCTGAGTTCAATCCCCAGTACTGCAAAAATGAACAAACAAACAAAAACATTCCTTTGACAAGGTAAATCTAAAGTGTAAAGACAGTGAGTAGTATCATCATCACCACATGCTAGGCGAGGTTACCTAGACTAGAAATCAATGGAGCCAGGAATTATTTATCTGTCTGACTTCTAACCTTATGTTTTTTTTTTTTTTTCCTGCATCATACTGTACTCGGTTTCATGATATCAACTATGTAGGAAGCTAATACTTAAAGCTGTAAGCGTTTGGCAGGTGGATTGTGAGGGAAAAGACTATGAGGGAGTGGAGAACAATGCCATTTCTGATTTTCCAGAGACCTGCCACTTGGAACAGTAGTTCGGACCAATGTACATGAGGAGATGACTTAAAGTAGGGGCTTTAGAATCAAGAAATCTAGATTTCAATTTTGGCTTTGTCACTTGATGACAAGTAATTTTGGGTAAGTCATCCATCTGGGGCCTGAAGATGAGGAGACAATGAGTGAAATGTTTTGTGCAACTTTGTTAGGAGATTACAGCCAAATCCCTTCCTCCCTTCCTTCCTTCCTCCCTTCTTTTTTCTTTTTCAGAAACGGGATGAGGATTAGTTTGAAGTCCTAGGTGAAGGATTCCCTTGGAAAAGAGGTTTATCTTTCCCGAGAGGGAGTTAAAGAGAACTGTGCTTCTATATCGAGATAGGTAGGCTCAGAAAGAGATATCCTTGTCAGAGATCCCCCAGCTCCTCAAAGAAGTAGGCAGTGGTGCTGAGGCCTTGACAGAGGTCAGAGTTTGTGAACATGCTCCGAGACAGGCAGATGAATAAATGCATGTCAGACTAACAGAGGTCAGTAAAAGCCTTGGCTTTCTTGCTTATCTTGAAATTGAATGGAGAACCCAACAGCGTTCTTCAAGCAAGTAATAAATGTTTTATTTATACACATGCACCAAGGCTTCTTAATCTCTAGACATTTTTTTCAGTGATGTTCCTTGCACAGTTTTGAGATTCAGCGGCTGCAGGTATGATAGGTGAGAAGAAGCATGTGCTGCAATCTCCAGGCAAAACCAGTTTTCACACACTGGGACTGGGAGAGCCATCCAGAGGCGGAGACTTGGGTAACCGCTCAGTTCCTTGTTTCCTGGGCAGTGGGTCATGGATGTGTAGGCGAGTAGACTTCTCTTTTTTGTGACATATGCCTCTTTGTGGCTGTCTTCTTTGTTGCCTGTTAGTGGTAATTTTCAAATTCCTAATATCAGTATTTTCTGTGTCTCTATACGTAGGTGGCTTAAAGTTTCTGCCTTATCTTTCTCACAAAGCGCTCTGTTCGTGTCCTTTCTCTTTACTGAGAATTGCTTTATCACCATCCTTGGGATTTGACCTTTTGCAGAACTCAGAGTAATTTGATTTGCTAACTTTGTTTCATAGAAATTCTAATTTTTCAGATGCCTACTACCAGAAGAAAAGGATCTTGATTTTTTTTCAAACCAAGTTGTTTTTCTCCATACTACTGTTTTATCTGCCAAGGTGTGTGTTTCAGTCTGTGCATGTGCTGGGCCTCACAGCGCTGACTGTAGGGTCCCCCATTCAGAAAGCTAGTGGGTGTCGTTCCTTGTATAGTTGGACTTGGGGCCACAGAAAGAACTGATGCTACTATTACTAGTATTTGGAGCAGCTAGTCTGTGATCTTTACATCTGAATATAAGGGAATAACTTTTACTGAGGCTTTTAAGTAGGAAGATTTACAGGCTGGTAGAAAAAAGAGTTTCTTCTGTGTCCTAACCGTGGAATGATGGTGTGGACCCACTGCCTTTTTTTCTCCCAGGTTATGTCTGTGAAGCCCAATTGATACTCAGCAATAATTTTTAATTTGGGAGGAAGAGGTACAGTATTTCAAAAAAGACTCATTTATTTTACATGTGAACTGTCTATACAGTTAACCTCATTGTATTGTTCAGTAATTCATCCTTGTCACTTCCTTAAAAAATGTGTGGTTTGGGCCAGGCATTTAGCTCAGTGGTTCTGGCGTTTCCCTGATAAGCACAAGTTCTAGAGTTTGATTCCTACAATTCTGGGCGTGGTGGTTTATACCTGTAATCCCAGCATTTGGGAGGCAGAGGTAGGAGGATTGCTGTGAATTCAAGGCTGGCCTGGACTATATAGTGAGTTCGGGACCAGCCTAAACTACAAAGCGAGACCTTGACAAAAAACAAAACAAAACAAAACAAAAAAACAGAACAGAACAACAACAAAAAAAGAACTATTTTCCAGGCATGGTAGCTTATGCCTATACTCCCAGCACTCAGGAGGCAGAGGCAGGAGGATTGCTGTGAGTTGGAGGCCAACCTGGTCTATGCTGTCTCAAAAAAAAAAAAAACCTGAAAAAAAATGTGTGTGGCTCTTAAGTTGACTGGAAGGATCTTTTCCAGCCTACAGCCCACTTGTTTCTGCTCCATCCCTGTGCACTGTGGTCTGGCTTCTCCCATGCCCACTGAGGCTGGCTTTAACAAGGTTGTTCTTGGCCCCCTTGTGCCCAGTACATCTCACGCCTGCCTTACTTAGACTTTATTATAACATTCTACTTGTTTATATCACTTTCTCTACCGTGAATTTTTCCCTTTCTTCCTAAATTAGTGGTCACCACCCCTTCCTCTTTCTTCTTACTGTTGTGGCTTTTCCTCCTTAGATTCATTTATTAGTCTGTCTACCTCTAGCAGCCCCTCAGTGTTGGGTGTTAATGGAAGATACCCCAGGCCTATATCAGTAGTCTTCTTCCCATTTTATTCACTCCCAGGTGATCTCTACCCCACCAGGTTTTTGATTGGCAAGTATATATGTGCATCTGAGACACCCCATCTCCAGCCTCCACATACTCAACCATACATTTGTCACAGTGCATCAGGCTTAGTACGTCTAAGCCTGACCTTGGCCTGCCCCCCTTTCCTACGTCATTGAATGGCTATGTGCTCCTCCTAGCTAGCTGCTCAAGCCAACTTCCCAGGCCATTAAGACTCCTCTTCACCTCAGTCTGACATCTCCTTTCTCCCATCTGTCCTCTCTTCCAGTCACTACTATCCTAAGTCAGGACTGAAGCTCTTACTGCCCAAGTGACTGCAGCGGCCAGTCAGCCTTTGGATCCTCTGCAGTGTAGAGCTGTCTTTTTAAAATAGACATCTGATGCCAGGCCTGTGCTTAGAACCTCTGTATGACTTCCTTTTGCTTTGGGGATGAACTACAAACTCCCCTTACCAATACTTACAATAGTATGTTTTGATTTTGTGTCTTTCAGGCCTCTCCTCTCTTTTATTTCTAATTTTTTATTATTTTTTTTGAGACAGGGTCTTGCTTTGTAGTTCAGACTGGCCCTGAACACATTCTATAGCCGAGGTGAGCCTTGAACTCAAAGCAATCCTCCTGTGTGAGCTACCATGCCTGGCATTGTGGTATGTGTTTCTGATTGCTAGTAGGTGTTAGTCACTACGCCCAGCATTGGGGTATGTGATTACCAGGGACTGAACTAGGGACATTGCGCTTACAAGGGCAGGGGCTGGAACCACTGGACTAAATCTCCAGTTTATTTTTATTTTTTTTGAGACAGGGTCTGTCTTTGTAGTTCAGGCTGGCCCTGAACTCACTATATATCCTAGGCTAACCTCAAACTCACAGCAATCCTCCTGCCTCAGCCTCTCGAGTGAGCCACCACACCTGGCATTGTGGTATATATTCCAAGGATCGGATTGAACTCAGGATGTTGCACTTGCCAGTCAGACACCAGAACCACTGAGCTAAATCCCTAGTCAAGTTCCTTCTTTCTTAGTTGCATGTAACATTCACTTTTTTTTTTCCTTCTGATACTATGGATTTACACTGAATTATATTCCCTACCCTTTTAAAACATTTTTTTGAGACAGAGTTTCACTAAGTTGCTAAATTGCCCAGGCTGGCTTGAAATTGTAATCCTCCTGCCTCAGCCTCCCAGTGTGTTGGGATTATAGGAATGTGCCATTATACCTGGCTTCCTTTCGTGTTTTAAAAAGAATAGCCAACGTGTCAGATTAATAGCCCACGTGAAGGTAAAGTGTGGCCAATAGTGAGAGATGTTTCATTTTGGCATTAAAGAAATTTCTAGAGGGTTGGGTTCAGTTTGTGGTTCAGGTATATCCATACAATGAAATATTATTTGACCATAAAAATGAGTGAAGTTCAGATGCATATTACAACATAGAAAGATCTTCAAAACATTGCATTAAGGGCCAGGGTTTTAGCTCAGTGGTTTTGGCACCTGCCTTGCAAGCATAAGGTTCCGAGTTCGATCCCTAATACCAAAAAAATAAAAACATTGTATTAAGTGAAAAAAGCCAGAAGCAAAAGTCCCTTTATGTGAGATGCCCAAAATAGGCAAAGTCAGAGAGAAAGAACGTAGATTAGTGTTTGTAAAGAGCTGGTGATTTGGGGGTGGGGATAGAGGGAGTGATGAAAGTGTTCTGACAATTGTCAGAATGTTGACAATTGATATATGACTTTGTGAATATATCAAGAACCACAGAATTATACTGTGTAAACTTTGTACAGTGGTGCCTTGGTATACAAATCTAATTAGTTCTATGATTTGAGAAAAGATGGCCATGTTTGTGTCTGTAGGAAAGATGGCGGTGATCATTTCTGTCACCTGATGCAGAATTTGCAAACAAAAATTTTGTTAAACACTTCTGTTTGTGATCCAAATTGCAAACAGAAGCATTCATGAAGTACTGCTGTAGTATGTGAATTATATTTCAATAAAGCTGTTTAAAATTTAAATCCAACCCTTTAGTGGTAGAAGAATTTAATCAATCTATAAATAATATATTGACTTTCCAATCTGTTATATGTATGTTATTGGGTCAGCCTCGTGCTTTGGCAATAAAATGAGAAGCATATACATTTAAGTCTTGTAAACTGATGGATGGAGATTTGAAAAAAACACATTTTTAACATGATTACACTGAAGGGCTGAGACTTTATGAAGCACATTCTGGGTACAGATGATTCGAGGGATTTTTTTTTCTCATTTTGTTACTGTTCTCCTCACTTATTTATGTATTGATCTAGAAATATAATGATCCATGTTCTTGCCATAGGGAATGTTTTTCCTTCCTGATCCATTGGATGGCTGAAGATTGGGCTCCTGGATGTGTCAATCAGTACAGTTAGTGTGGTAGAATCTAGTTAGTGTGAATCTAGTTAGTACTTTTGAAAGTGGTAACTGTATTTGGTCTAAAAATTGATTCTGAGCCACAGGGGACCATTGACGAAGATTTCCTGTTGTCGTTCTGGAGGTACGTATAGGATACAGACTCAGTCTCTCTGCAAGAAAAGCTGACGTTGTTGTTGTATTCCAGGTCTTTTGGTGGGCCTCGTTCTTCGGTATGGCATTCATGTTCCAAGTGATGTCAATAATGTGACCCTGAGCTGTGAAGTGCAGTCAAGTCCAACTACCTTGTTGGTAAACGTTAGTGGAAAATTTTACGAGTATACGCTGAAAGGAGAGATTAGCTCACATGAACTCAATAATGTCCAAGATAATGAAATGCTCAGGAAGGTAAGTTTTTAGTTAAAGAGAATCTTTGTTTCTTAAGTGTATAACTAGCAGAAGAGTGATTTTAAAGAAAAAGAATGAATTTTTAATATTTAAAATGGCTTGTCTTTTAAAATGGAGTTAAACTCAAAAGCTGTAATGTAAGGAGATAGATATTTGTAGAAATTATATTTCCCAATTGAGGCTAAGTGCTATAACTGTTTTTGTTTCACTTTTTGTTGTCTAGAATTATAATAAATAATGACCAAGATTGAGTTAAGCAGAATTTTATAAGCATTTTTTCAGTGCTTACAGTCCTTTAGTTTTAGAGCATTTCAGCTCATTGGGTTTATTTGACATTACCTAAAATATTCTGTTAATATTTCTTTGAGTTCTTTCTTGCCTTGTGCTTTATGCAGAGCACAATTTAACTTACCTTTGGTTCATAATGTAGCACAACTTCAGGGTGCCTCGTCTAGTCCTCAGTTGTGGTACCACAGGCTTTATGCGGACAGGGGTGCTTACAGCTGACCGGGTGTCAGAGCTTCCTGCTTCTCTCTGAGTTTCTCTCAGGAAACTTCTTTTTTCTTTCTTTTTTTTTTTTTAAATTCAAATCTTTCTTGGTACATTATGAACGTACATTGTCATTGCATTCAATCTTGAGAGTTTGTACCAGAATATGACATGACTTGATTCTTATCCCCCCCCCCCGCCCTGCAATCTCCCACCCTCTATATACATAATCAGGAAACTTATAAGGACTACTTCACACATCTGTTTTTACCCACCCTTTTACATGACAGGATTCAACTTTTATAACTACCCAATTTATTCCTGATCATCTTTAAAGCCTTCGAAATTTCCTATGAACTTCAGTTACCTTGCAGTGAGTTCTCACTGCCTGTGGAAAATTCTGGTTACTTAAAAGTTCTAGCAAACTTAAGTTTCAGCATGTGCGTGTATTGCTTTTGGCCTGTGTCCTAATCAGATTCTTTTGTAGTTTTATGAGCACTGTAATTAAAGTAAATAGATTTTTAAATGAATGGGCTGTAAGGACTAGAAGTCCGAGTTGTACAGAATGTCTTTATGTAATACTGTGTTATATAGTTGTAGAGATTTCATCTGTATAAGAAGTTATCTCTGCTTGCTGCCAGATTTCCTCTGGGTGGCAATAGGACATACCCCAAAGTTGTGTGTTAGTAGTTTTGGATCTCTCTCTTTCCTCTGATCTTTCCTGTCCTGACCTGTCCTTCCCTTCCTTTCTCTCTTCCTCCTTCCTTCCCCCTCCCTCGCTGGTATTAGTGATTCAGCTCAAAAGCTTCTTGCTGAGTCACTACCTCGCCTGGGCTTGGCTCAAACTTTCCATCCTCCTGCCTCAACCTCCCAGAGTGCTGGGATGACAAGCGTGCACTTTGGCTGAAAGCCAAAATGTGTTCATATTTTTTCCTATTTTATTAAAGATTTTTAATATCATATTTTAACGTGATTGTCACAGAAATGGCTTGAGTGATTTAAAACTTAACACTATCTTTGTCCTGTGGTTGAGAGGTAGAACAAAAGCTGCCCTACGTGAAATCTTACAGTAGGAGACACAAATGTGCTGTAGGCCTGAGGCAGAGAAGCATCAGATCCCTTTATATGACAGATTTTTCAGTTAGCTCAGTCATGTTCTTGCCAGGGGAACTTTGACATTTAATCTTTTTTTTTTCTTTTGCTAATGTGATAATGTAGATGAGGTCTTCTAAGGAAATTATTCTAAAGAGCTCTTTATTTTAACAGGTTACTTTTGATCCAGAAGTATTTTTCAACATATTACTTCCTCCTATTATATTTTACGCAGGTTATAGTCTGAAAAGGGTAAGTGCTTTCGCATTTCACGTATTTTGCATAGCCTTAAACTTCCCATGGGATTTTACATATTGGGCACCCAAAGATGATTCATTTCTTTCCAGGGTCTCCTTCCTTCTTGCCTAAATTATTTCTAGATGCTGAAATTTTACGTGTATGGAATGCTTTCTCTTACTGATTTCTTTTAGTAGTAAATAGTGGGTTTAATATTGGCATGGCACACTAGAATAGAAAATTTTGTCAGACATTTGGTAAATATTCTATCACAGTGTAATTTCTTTTTTCCCTTGCCAGAGACATTTCTTCCGGAACCTTGGATCTATCCTAGCATATGCTTTTCTTGGAACAGCCATTTCTTGTTTTGTTATTGGGTAAGCATTTGAAGCTTGAACTAGTTTTTAGCCTTCAAATTATAACTCTGAAGTGATACAATTTTGCCTATGTGGTTTTTGTATTCCTGAAGATGCCTGTAGACCTTTGCAGTAAAATGCATTCACATAGGTAATAAATACATTGAGTTATATGTAAGGCTAAGGTATTAACCATATTTAAATGTTATGAATTAAATTTGGGATTAATTATAGAGTACTACAGTAGGCTCATCTTTTTGGGGGGTATGTGCTGCACGCTAAGTTACATACTGACCTATGTCCACAGCCCTAGACCCATCTCCTTATTGTTACTTTATTCTGACTCCTTTACCAATTGACATTTTTTTCTAAAGTCAGAATTTGTTTATTGAACAGGTCGATAATGTATGGCTGTGTAACACTGATGAAAGTAACTGGGCAGCTTGCAGGAGATTTTTACTTTACAGATTGCCTGCTATTTGGAGCCATTGTATCAGCGACAGACCCAGGTATGTTTTACAAAAGGGCCTGGGATACTTTTCTGGCAAAAGCGCTTGTGGTTGTTTCTTTGAGGTATAGAATTCATGATTAAGTAGGTACTTTCTCCTGGCGCTATATTATCCAATTCTGAAAGAAAAAGGGTTGATCATACTTTTTGGTTTAAAAACGCTCCTGCTGGCTTGAATCAGTCTTGGTACGTGTGCTGCAGTCGTGTATGTCTTCCTGCTAGTTCGAGCCTCATACAGTCCTGTTGTGAATGTGTTAAGCGTACATTTTCGGTTTTTCTTTTACTTCTTTATTGCAATTACTTCTTACTGGTCTACAAGTTTATGCTGTCTATGTGAGATCTATAACATATTTTATTCAGAAATTTAAATTGGTCTCCCTAGTGATTGGACAAAGGAGAAGATGAGCTAGATTATGGATCTATTAAACTTGATCTTAATTATACACTTCCTTTTAAATGTATAGAAAACCAGTTCCCCCAAAATCTTTTGTTCATATGCAGCTATTTACATTTAATAGTAAGAAAAAAAGGTTTAGAATGATTGTTGTAAGGCAGCTCGGTTTAGACAGGCACGCTTTTGGGTCATTGGTGGCTTTAGTATACATTAAGTAAATAATTATTTTTTATAAATTGACCTTATAGTTATGAAATTGTTTTGGCAGTAGCCCAGATTGCTGTTTTGTAATGTTGGTATCAAGTTTCTGTAAGGTGTGTTATAGAGTGAGTTTAATTATATTAAGGTTTTAGTTTTTCTAATGTTGTATTGGTAAGTTGCAAAGCTACATTTAAATTAAGAATTTGGAAAAAATGTAGGATGACGAGTTCAGGGTCAGAACAAAGACTGCAGGGCTTTTTGTTTTGTTTTATATTTGTTTGTTTGCTGAGGAGGGTCAAGTCCAGAACTTTGCATATCTAGGCAAGGCTGACCTACACTTCCACCCCTACAACTAAGTTTTCAAGTAAAGAAAGGATTTTTTAGTATGAATTAGGACTTTCCGGTGGAAGTTTGTTCTGTTTTACCTTTTGACCTTGTAAGTTAACCATCTTTAATTGTCATCCAGAGTAAAAAGGAGGGTTTTAAGATTATCTCTGAATTCCTGCGTCAACTGTGGGGAAGTATGTTCCTTCGGGACTGTGTCTGAGATGGTTTGAAAAGATTACTCAGCCATTAGTCTAGTTTAGCATTTGTAGGAGGAGAAATCAGATTGCTTTCTGAAGGATCTTCTGTGGCTTTCGCTTACTGCTTGGAACTGCTTCCATTACCAGCCTGAAGGTCAGAGGGTAGTTTTTCCAAGCAGCCAGTGCTCTCTGGTTTTTGGGTCCTCTCACCAGAAGCACACTCCTCAGTTTCTCAGTGTGTGAGGAATCTGAGTCAATTAGACTGTCTGCCTTACTTCAGCCTTCCTATTTCCATGTAGTACGAACACTGTCTGAGCA
Source organism: Petromus typicus (assembly GCA_004026965.1). Classification (NCBI taxonomy): domain Eukaryota; kingdom Metazoa; phylum Chordata; class Mammalia; order Rodentia; family Petromuridae; genus Petromus; species Petromus typicus. The sequence continues at coordinate 14,039 of PVIR01002243.1, forward strand.
GCTCAAACGAAATCTTTTGCAGAATACAGTTTTTCTAAGTGATAGGTACTTGCTGTAATCCTATTATTTTGCAGTTTTAACTTTCTGGGAGTTTGAGCTATAGGTTTTCTTTTCACAATTCTACAGCATTGCTTCACTGTTCTCTTTCTCCTGGTGAGCTTTGCTGTCAGGGTATTCCAGTTGCAATGCTTTGCCATAGAGATTATCTCTTTTAAAATGCAAGTTTCCTCTTTTCATGGTTGGCATTTGAAAAGCCTCGCCCATCTCTGGTTATATTAATGTTTCATGTCTGTTTGGTTTTATTTAGTGGGTAAGCTGTATGTGACTCAGCATTTAAAGTTATCAGGCAACTTCTCAATCTTAATCTGATTTTTTAAAGAATTTCAGTATAACTGTTTCTGCTAAAGAAGGGTTTGTTTTTGTAGTTCTTGTCAAGCTATAATATCCTGGTAGTTAAGTTCTTCAATTAAATATGGCAGGTGTAATTCTGGTCAAAATTCTGGCCACTCTAACCCCAAAACTAAACTTGTGTTTTCATTTCTACTGTCTTTGCGAAACTGGTATGTTTGCAAGTCAAATACAAGTGAGTTGTAAGGCTCTAAGGGAAAGGAATTTGAAATAGAAGATACTTTTCCTTTTTCTCCGCCCCCCCCCCCAGGATGTTTTGTAGTCCAGGCTGGCCTTGAACTCTTGTGTACCCCAGGCTAGCCCTGAATTCGAAGTGATCCTCTTGCCTCAGGCCTACACCACCACACCCTGGTTGAAGTAGATGCTTTTCATACTATTCTTCATTAAAGATTAAAGATTAGCTAATCTGTAAGAAATTCTGAATACTTATGGAAAAGAAATGTAGAAAGCCAGTTCACGAATGTTAGTTCTCCAAGCTTATTTTCAACCGTTTGTAAGGGGAAAAGAAAGGCTTGGGGATTTAGCTCAGTAGTTCCAGCTTTTGCCTGGCAAGCACACGGTCCCAAGTTCTATCCCTGGTAACCACATACCACAGTGCTGGTCATGGTTACTCATGCCTATAATCCCAGCTTTCAGGAGACAGAAGGATTGCTGTGAGTTCGAGGCTAGCCTGTGCTACATAGTGAGTTCAGGGCCAGCCTGAAAGTGAGACCCTGTCTCAAGAAAAAAAGAGAGAGAGAGAGAGAGAGAGAGAGAGAGGAGAGATATTGCATTATATGTAATTAAGGGGAAGATAGTGACATAAAAATCACTGAATCTTTAATATGATGAAAATCTTAAAGAGAAAGGAATGAATTTTGAAATAACTCTTACAATGTTGTATTTATAATCTCTAACCATTTTTCTGACTCTTTCCTTACTAGTGACTGTTCTTGCCATATTCCATGAGCTTCAAGTTGATGTTGAGCTCTATGCACTTCTTTTTGGCGAAAGTGTCCTCAATGATGCCGTTGCCATAGTGCTGTCCTCGTAAGTGTTTTCTTATGTTCTAGGAACTGGAAGTTACTCATTGAATGAAATGCGTTATGAATAGAAACCTTTGGAAAGCTAAAGCTTGTTTTCTTCTTGCAGAAATATATCCTTTATTGGAAAATTCAGGGAAGGAAAAGAATAATAGTATCTCATCCCCTAAAAACAGTTCCTGTAAACATTCTAGGACATTTTCTTTTACTCTTTTTTTCTGTGTATAGTATTTCTACATAATGGTGATTGTATTGACTATACAATTACATCATCTCTTTTAACATTATAACATGACCATTTTATTACATTAATTTTTGAGCAGACAGTATATACATGTGGTTCCAAAATTAAGACTGTATAAAGTCTTCATCTATCTCTCCAGCTTCTTAGAGCTAAACATCTTTATTAGTTTCTTATGATCTTAGTGTTTATTTTTGTTTATTTAATTTGTTTTGAATACTGAGGATTGAACCCAGGACCTTGCACTTGCTGGACAGGTGTGGCACCACTGAGCTACTACCCCAGCTCTCTGAGTGTTCATTAAGATGTAAATATAAATATGAATAAATACCCTTATTTGCACCTCCTTTTTTATTTTGTTTTGTGGCTTTGGAGATTGAACTTAGGGTCTTACGCATGCTGGGCAAGTATGGTACATCCTAAGCCCCTCATTTCTTACCTTAACAGTAGTTTTGTTGACAAGATATATGTAGGAGAACATATTCTGGTGATATTCCCATTTCGGAAGTGTGTAGTGTTCTGCTCTACATATTGTGAGATATCCTTTGTGTACTCTAGACTGCAGTGTTGCTCGGTCTGTTACACTTGACATTTGAAAGGGTTTCAGTCCCTTGCTGTTGCAAATGGGACTACAGTGATTAACCATAAACTTTTTGAGTTTTATAATGCCGAAGTGTAAAGTAGTCTAAATTCTCAGAAGTAATGTTGGTGGATGGCTTAATGTAAACACATTTGTAATTGTGTTAAATCTTGCTAAATTTCCTGGGATTGTACCACTTTGCATTTTAAACACTGAATTATGGGAAAGTCTCTTTCTTCACAGCTTCAGCAACAGAATATTTGTAAAATTTTGGTATTTTTGCCACCTTGATACCTTATGTTTAGAAGTGTTAACTAATACAACTTTATTGAAGACAGTTACTGAGTAATATCTTTTATCTGAATATAAAAATTGCACATTATTACAAGGAATTTGCGATGGAATTGTGGGTCTGAACTGCTGAGGAGCTGAATTCTGTCTACCCACATTGACCAAGCACATATCTAACCCTATAGATATGACTATTGGTCATAGCTGACTCTACTTCATACCAGAACTTTCTATAAAAGAGTTTTTCTCTTTATTTTATTGCCCTCCTTATTCTGCTTTGTTACTCCAAAGAGAACAGTAAATCACGGACTGAATTACATAGCCTGACTGTCCCTGTGGCCTTATTGCAAAGCTGGAAGTTATCTTTTCTGAGGTATAGCACGAACCCCTTAGATGTTATGTATCACAATATAAAAAAGGTCAGGTCCATTTTTGTGACTGCAGATTGCGTGAATATTACCTCTTTTCTCCTACATTTATTGCCAGGACTTTTTTTGCAGCTATCTCTGACTAACCTACATTTAAGAAATAAAATACAAAGGCTGTAACTAATTTTGACAATGAGTACACGTACTTCCAATGAAGATAGGTACGTAGTACAAGTTGTGTATTATATGAGGAAAGGAAAGAATGAATATTGTAGTTATAATTTATTTGTCAGAGAAAATGAAGTTATAAAGATTGTTGAAGCTTCCAGCCCATAGGTCCGCTTGAGTTCACCAATAGTACTGAGTAGTGTATCATGCAGTACTGACATGTACAATCAGTTCTCTGTGGAAGTAGGCAGTTTACTGTTTAGTTGTCTTACTAGTTAGTCAGAAAACTTTGTTTTTATCTGGTCTTATATTAAACTGATGTGCACTGTGCCTTAGTTTTTCTTTTTTTTGGTACTGGGGATGGAACCCGGAATCCTGCACTTTTGAGGCAAGTGTCAGAGCCACTGAGCTAAGTCCCTGGCCCCAGTGCCTTAGTTGCCTTAGTTTTTTCATGAATTAAAGTAACCTATTTGTTTCCCTTTAGGAGCAGTTGATTAGTGTTAAAGAAAAAAAAAAAAACCTTGTTGTAAGGTTTATATATATATATACATATACATATATATGTAAGGTTTATATATATATAATATATATAAAATATATATATTAAAAATATATATATAATATATATAATATATGCATATATAATATATATAAAAGTATATATAATATATATAAATATATATAATATATAATATATATAAAATATATATATTATATATATTATATATATATATATAATCAGTGTTGAAGAACAAATGCATTAAGAGGAGAAATTCGTCCCACAGCACTTGTCCCAAAGGGCCAGCCTTGTTGTATTTCTGCAACCCCTCTGAAATAGGGCTCTGTGAGAGCACAGAGGCTTACAGAAAGCAACTTCAGTGATGTCTCCTTCATTGGCCTAGGAATGTGACATAACTCGTACCGTTTTGGTGGGGTAGCAGATAAGTTGCCTCATCACATCTTATGGTAGACCCCTTGTGGAGAAGGACCATATCTAGAGAATATCATTAACAGGGTGGTTGTTAGATATGTAAGTCTTTCTAGAATTGACCAAATAAGTTCCTGCCCACAAGCCAAAAGGAAACCAGTTGTGTTGTAGGCTGTGGGAGTTACTAGTAGTGCTCAGAGGTGAGAGATTATCATCACCTTTCATTAGCTTTTGATACGTTGTCAAGTATGTTAAACATGTTCTACCTTGTGTTAAGTGCTCTGAGTTTGGTTATTGTCTACTGTGTATACTATGTGTAAGTCTTAAATCAGAAGAGAGAGTACCTCTTTCCAGAGGCATTGTGTTTGGTGATCAAAGGTTAAAGCAGCCCTTGTTAAATTTTATGTTGGAGGTGGATTTGAGTATTTTGTTCTCTTTTTAAAATTAGTCTATGTTTGTGATACATAATAAATACATTGATTATAGGGAATTTACAATATTTATCCTTCTGTGTCTTATCTCACTTAACATATCATCTCAAAGTACATTTATTTTCCTTCAAGTGACTCGGGTTTATCTTTTATGGCTAAGTAGTATTCCATGGTGTATATATACCACATTTTCTTTCTTTCTTTTTTTTTTTTTTTTGAGGCAAGGTCTCGCTTTGTTCAGGCTGGCCCAGAGCTCAGCCTCACATCTCAGCAATCCTCCTGCCTCTGCCTCTCGAGTGCTGGGATTACAGGTGTGAGCCACCACGCCCGGCACTGTGGAATGTGATACTGATTGCTGCTGGGCTTGGAGAATATTGTATGTGGTTACCGGAGGATCAGACCCCGGCCCTTGTGCTTGCAAGACAGGCTCCAGAACCACTGAGCTAAATCCCTGGCCCAATATACCACATTTTTCTTTATCTGTTCACCTGTTGATAGCCATACAGACTGCTTCCAAGATTTGGCTGTTATGAAATGTGCTTTATAAACATGCAGATGATTTTTGTTTCTCTGTTTCTGTTTTTTGAACTCTTGCTTTTGTTTTGTTGAGACGGAGTCTCCCTGTGTTGTTTAGGCCGGCCTTGAACTTGCAGTGTTCTTCCGTCTCAGCCCCCTGAGTATTGGGGTGACAGGTGTGACTACCATGCCTGGCTTTTTGAACCTATTAGATGAATAGTCATTTAGAAAATGTTACTGCTTTTAATCTGGTTCCTTTGTATATTGCTCTATGAGATAGATATGGTGACGCAGTATGGTATATCTAGCTGGTTAAATGACACATTGGGCCAGAGACTTAGCTTGGTGGTTCTGGCACCTGCCTGGGAAGTACAAGGTCCCAAGTTCAATCCCTGGTATCAAAAAAAAAAAAAAAAAAAACCTCCACAAAAAGATGCACAATATTCTACTGGATGGATACACCATAATTAGCCTGGAAATCTAAATTCACACTATTTTAAAATGTTTTGTCCATTCATTAACATTTTATAAAAGTGAAAGTACAGTGAGGAAACAAGTATGACTATTTAAATCCACTAGTCACCAGAAGTATATACTTAAAAATAAATGGTCATTTTTACTTGTTCACTTAAAGACAACATAGTTAACGATAATAGTTACTATTGGTAGTGACACAGTCCGGCCATTTGTAATGGAGCAGTTTTACCACCCCTCCCCCATCTTTGGGGATATTTGATCATGTCTGTTGACATTTTGCTTGTTTTGAGTGGGTGTGGTTTGTGACTGACATCTAGTATGTAATGTATAGCACAGCACCCCTGTCTGGAAAATAGCTACCTGGCCCCACATATCAGTAATACCAGAGTTGAGAAACCTTGATATAGTGAAACTAGACCACTCATTGTTAACACTGAAATTAGTATCCTCTTTTATAGTTTATGATAATAAAATTAATACATGTTTGTGACAAGAATTCAATGTATTTGACTTAGAAAGTAGAGCATTCCTGAAATTTCATCTTAGAGGTAACCAGTGGCAAGGATTTCTTCCAGATTTTTTTTTTTTTTAAAGACAAGGTCTCACTTTGTAGTTCAGGCTGTCCCCAAACTCACTATGCAGCCCAGGCCAGCCTTGAACTCTTAGCAATCCTCCTGCCTCTGCCTTCTGAGTGCTGGGATTACAGGTGTGAGCCACCATGCCCAGCATCATGGTATGTGGTTACCGGGGATTGAACCCGGGACCTTGCATTTGCCAGGCAGAAGTCAGAACCACTGAGCTAAATCACCAGCCCTCTTCTAGACCTTTTATTAGGATATTAACATACATATAAACATACTAATTTTTAAACAAAATACATAGTAATACACATGCTTTTCTATAACTTGCTGTTTTCACTTGATCATTGTACTTGTACACGTTGAGCTTACCAACTCCCTACTGATTAATACTTGGTGCTTTTCTTTTTAATTTGTTTTGTGGTGCTTAACATGGAACCCAAGGCCTTGTGTGAACTAGACAAACACTCTGCCATTGAGCTCCACCTGAGCCAAATATTTGGCATTTCTGTTATCACATAATACTTAGCATTGCACAGAGTATATTTATGTGTAAATGTCTTTATCTTTGATAGTGTTTCTGTCATATGATTTTGGTTTTTGTCATTGTTTTCTGAAATACTTTTGGAGAGGCTTGAGGTACTGGGGATCAAACCTAAGGCCTTGTGCATTCTAACATGTAGAATACATTTTAAAGAGAATTTCTATGGAGGGGGATGTAGCTCTGCGGTGCCACACCTGCCCAGCAAGTGCAAGGTCCTGAGTTTGATCCCCTAAGACCAAAAAAAGAAAAATAATTTCTAGGTAAACTGGTAGCGATCATTTTGGAAACATAATAGAGACCTTTTTGAAAGTAGTTGAGTAATACATAAAAAGAGCTAGAGGTCTTGTAATGCTCTGTTTTTCTAGTATTGTGGTACAAAGGAACTAGTTGAAAATATGTAAAAACCAAAAATTTGTCCTTAAACATTATAAGCAATGTCAAATGTCTAACAATGGGTCAATAGTTAAATAAATCATCCTGTAATTATGTGAACCCTTTTGAAATCTTCAACACTGTAGCCATGGTTGGTGGAAGAAGCAGAAATTATAACTGTACATTCACTATGATTATCACAAAATATGAACCAGTATTTATGTAAAAAAAAAAAAAAGGGAAAGCAATATAGAAGGTAAATGAGATAGGGTAGTAGAATGACGGGGTGATTTTTTTTCCCCTTAAACTGTACATTGTATTACTTCCAGGAATTAAAAATATTCATAAAAATGATCTCTCAAGAGCAGATATTGACCAGTATGGAAAAGATGGACTCAGATTTTAAGCCAGAGGCCAGCATTTGCCTGAAACAGAAGAAAACAAACCACTTATCAGTTCCCTACACATCACGTTTTGCATGTGCTCTTCTTATACATTTTAGTGATGAAGTAGTAAAATAATGATTAATGTGAATCTTGAATTTACTTGAATTAATCCAGGAAAAGCAACTTAGAGAGACATGGCATAGATATTTAATTCCAGCCAGCATTTTGGAATACACTGCCAGGGAGAAAGAAGATTGTTGGGACAGTACCCTTTTTTTCCAGGTAGCTGATGCATTTAAATGTTATATAGTGCTCAGATCTCTTTTATAATGGGGTGACCTTTTATGCGTGGCTAAGACAACATGATACTGAAGGCCATTTTATATTTATCACAGTAATATCAAATCTACTGGAGCCAAAATGATCTGATTACTTTGAATAGTTAAAGAAAAATGTTTTAAAAGTCTCTTTTTAGATTGGATTTTGAAAATTTCTGGATGCTTTTACCAAAAGTAATGTTAGCTTTGTACTACACTTCAGTGAAATAGGTACAAATTGGGAATTTGGAGTTTAATCTTAGATTTTTAAAAAAATTTAAATTTGGAAAATTTGAAAAATACTTGCACATAATACAAGAAGCACATTTTAAAAACTTGGAACCAGAAAAAAACAAAACAAAACAAAAACTATGCAATAGCTGCAGGGAGAATTCATTATATTCTTTAGAATGTTTTTTCCTTCTTTTCTTTGACATGATTTATATATCTTTGAGTCTGCACTTTTTGTAATGCTGATGCCTCAATAAAGTGAGATGAGCACTATTTAGTACCAGTAAGCGCTGTTGCTAGAGACCTCATGAAGAGCAGTTTTCACAGCCATTTCTGTTCCCTGGGCTGGCTATTACAAAAGCTTTTCCAGACCAGGCGTAGATGCAGTGTGCCCTTGTAGTTGACTGGCCTGGCCTCGTTCAGAGTGACTTTTCTTTCAGAAGTTTAGGGTGGAGAGTCCAACTTAGGTCTGTTCAAAATACTGTTGAGTGGATTATAATTCCTTGGAAAGCCATTCAAGCCCTCTTTGCCATAAAAGTCCAATTTAGTGAGATATCAGGCGTTTGGCCCATTCTGGTATTCTGAATGTTGGAAAGGTCCTTTAGTCACCTTTTTTGACTCTTGGGAAATGCAGAATGTGATCAGGTGAAGTACTGAACAATATTCTTATGCCTGTGCTGGATTTTGCATTAGTCTGTTCCTACTGATATGTTTGGGCTTTTGGACACTCAGTCGCTCTTTAACAGTCACAGTAAAGGATTGAGAATGAGGGAAAAGCCTCAGTATGACTTTATTATAGAGGTCTTTCCATGTTCTACCTCCAGACATTGTCACTTCAGGAAGAACTGAGTCTTCTTGCTATCTGGGCACACTGCTTGATTTTTTTATAGTCTTTTTATCTTTATTTTGGCAATTCATATCATAGGTTTGGGTTTTAATTTTCTCCCTCTGATTTTATCTATCAAGTTCTATGTATTTTTAAAGTAAAAGTACTTCTAGAGGTAAGAATATTCTCTCTTTTACAGCTCAATAGTGGCATATCAGCCTGCTGGAGACAACAGTCACACCTTTGATGTCACAGCCATGTTCAAGTCTATTGGGATCTTCCTTGGGATCTTCAGTGGATCTTTTGCCATGGGTGCTGCTACTGGGGTGGTGACTGCTTTGATATCCTCTTTTTATATTTAACTAAATGAAGTAGTTGAATGTTGTAATTCATGGTCTCTCCTATTTTTCTTATAATTATTAACTATATAACCAAGTACTTTGTCTGAAAGCATAGAGCAATATACTTTGTTTTGCCCTAAAACTCACTGCAAGAATCTGACTAGCCACGGCAGACCCTTGAGGATGAACGGGAAGACTATAGGTGAAAGTGATGTATAAAGGCAGCTACATTCTGAAGAGCCTCTGAGCACTCTGAACTGCTGGTCAGCTTGGTAGGCTGCTACTCTGTGTTTGATAAGACAAACAGGACATTTCTGACCATGGTGGCACATGAACAGTATGTAATTCAGATGAGGATATTTAGGAATTCCTTCCGGCCCTCCTAAGTTTAGCTTTCGTGCTATAGAAACCTGGGCTGGGAGCCCAAAGGACCGGAGCTGTACCCTAGGTCTGCCACCAGTTAGCTGTGAGAAATGCTGGGTGAACCACTCCTCTGTTCACTCAGAAGTCATTCCCTGATTGCCTGCACACGCCAGATGCTGTGTTCCGGGTATCAAAGGTAAACAAGACAAACAGTGCCTGCCTCTGAACTTCCGGAGTGGTGGCAGACACAAACAAGGTCGGAACTTTGACACACCACCTGTTTGCCTCTCAGTGTAGGACAGTGGGGCGGGGAGCGTAGGAAGGTTGAGTGGTACAGATGGTCACTAAAACATCTTCAGCTATTTCTTTTAAAACAAATAAGTGATTCTTTTTCAAAAATTGATCTCTCAGTGTGATGTATTTTAGCTTTGCACCAGAAGGGACTTCTCTTCTCACATGGCTTTTTGTAGGTGAACTGAGACAGTAAGTGCAATGAAAGAGTTCTCAAGCAGGAGCCGCACAGATAGTATCTCCTTCCTGCCACAGATTCCTTTAAGTCAGGAAGTGTATCTTGTGTGTCATTTTGTTGTAGTAAGTAGTTACTGGAGCGGCTCTAGATTCTAGCCTACAGTTTGTCACAGCTGGTCACACACCCTTTCATTGTCATTGAACAAATACTTTTTGAACTAATATAAGTGAGCAAAGTGCCTCAGTTTTCTTCATCATGGAGTGAATGTTCTACATGACAGATGTGTTAGAGGATCAAATGAATGTGAAATCTCATGGAATTATATGTTTTTATAAATATAAATTGCTATAATTGTGGAACATGTTTGGTTGACACAGCGGCAGATTGTGCATCCAATCTGTTATTCTCCTGTCTACCTATCTTTTTTTAAGAGCACAGCATTAAAGATTCAACCCAAGGCCTTTGCACTAAGCTGCATCCCCAGCCCTTTTACTTTTTATTTTGAGACAGGGTCCAACTAAATTGTCCAAGCTGGATTTGAACTTGTAAGTTTTTTGTTTGTATGCTTTTTTTTGGGCTTTGGTTTTGGTTTTTTGAGACAGGGTCACTGTAAATTCCAGGTTGGCTTTAAACTCACTGCAGGCTGGCCTCAAACTCATGGTAATTCTCCTGCTTCAGCCTCCTGAGTGTTGGGGTGACAGGCATGTACTACCCGGCCAGCATGGGTTTGAACTTGTGATCCTCCTGCCTTAGCCTTCCACAGTACTAGGGTCACAGAGGTGTGTGACAGTGCCTGGCTCTATCCTTTATTGTGTGGTTTCCAGCAAGGGGTGTGATGCCTGTAAAATAGTAAGAACGGCTAAGTTGTGAGGCTCCTCATGGAAGGGAGGCTAGCTCATTCCTCAGTCCCCGGAAGGCTTTCTTGACGCTGGTGTTTCCTCATTTGGTAACTTTTGTGGTAAAGAGGAGAGAGAGTCCTTCCCTTGTTTTCTCAGTGGCCTTGCTTTGACTGTTATTCTTCCAGTCACATTCTGTATTCTACAATCTCGTTACCACACTTAACAGTCTCACGTGACAAAGTTTACCAAGTTGCGGGAGTTCCAGCTGCTAGAGACCGGCTTGTTCTTCCTGATGTCCTGGAGCACGTTCCTTTTGGCTGAAGCATGGGGCTTCACAGGTGGGTCACTCTCCTCGGGATTGTAAACCCTGACAGGGAGTCACTTAGCTCCATCTTCTACAAGTGGATTAGCTCCTTTCATATCTGAAGAAACTTGTTAATGTTTGGGTTTTAGGCTGTCACTTTAGAATGTGCAAAAGAAAAGCTTTGCAATGGAAGCAGTTCCTCAGCAACATCAAAGTAGATAAAAATGTCAGTGCTCTGCCCATAAACTACTTCTGTAAAGTAAGAACCTCGGTGCGGAAGACGGGAACCCCGTGATGTGAACTTAGAATCTGCTGTCTTTGTAGGTGTGGTTGCAGTGCTGTTCTGTGGCATCACACAAGCGCATTATACATACAATAACTTATCCACGGAGTCTCAGCACAGGACGAAACAGGTAAGACAAACTATAATTTTTGAATACAGTTTTCCCTCTCTTAGCAAAACAGAGGCTTTTTTAATTTAAAGAATCATCTTTAATCTGGCCAAGATTCTGTCTGGTCTCCCTTTGACTCTGAATGGATGAGACCGACTAGTTAGAGGGTGAAGGAGGGCAGACAGGGACAGGTTCAGCACAGCTAGGAATCACTATCCTTGTGCTTCAGTAAGCACACAGTCCACTTCCTTGTCTCTCGCTGTCTCTTGACCTCGTAGCTTTTAAGAAGAGTGTTTGGAAGCTCACTGTAGCTTGACTAGAGCTGCTGTTGTGTGAAGCAGAGAAGGTGACCTCTTCACCTGGCTGGACCTGCTGGATCATCCAAAGAACACTAGCTTCCTTTGATCTTCACTCGCACCCTCAAAACCACCCTTTCCTGGGGACCGTGTCAGTGGTCAGGCACTGCATTATCACCTGTGCGGGGTACCTGAAAAGAATTACAAGGGAAATAACGCTTAGAGTATTCCAGGCTCAGGAGTTATATAGGACAAGACACAGACAAAATGGACTCTCCGGAGCAGAAATAGGTACATGCTTGATGGTGGTTATGGTGAAAACTAGGAACGTTCAGTTTTCCCTGGTGGTCAATAGTAAGACAAGTGTGGAAAGGCCAAATTGCGAAACTGCCTCAGTGTTTCCTTTTCCCTTTGTCCTGGAGCTGTAGATTTAGTTTATGACTTAGGCTTTCTTCAGCCCCTCAAGAGAAGTTAGACTTCCTTCTTAAGTGTATGTATCAGGGCTACAAATCTTTTTTGCAAATGAGTTTGGTGTACTCTGTATAAAGAACACTAGCAGCTGGGGTTCAGCCTGTTCCTACCTAGGAGAGTGGGACACACACAACCCACGGGGCCAGTTCCCAGTCTCAGGACTAATATGAAGCTTTTGTACATGAGCCAAATACTGGGACGGGTAGGAATCGTCACTTGTGTCGTTCCGATTCCATATCATGTAAGACATTAGACAGTATAGTGGGCAATAGCTTGAGAAGCTGGATTGCTGTCGTAGAGGAAGTTATGCATACACAGGTGAGGACAATTTGGGAAGGCCTAGAGGAAGCTGGAGAAAAGCAGGAATAAAAAGAAGATTCTAGTAAAGTGTAGAGCAGAGGTTGACCAGCTATGGCTCTCAGGCCACATCTGGCCTTTGCATTTTCAAATCTTTGGGAAAAAATTAAGGAAAGAATATTTTTATGACCTCTGTAAGTTAAATGGAATTCATACTTCAGTGTCTATTAAGAAGGTTTCACTATCACACAACTAAACTTGTGCTTTAAATGTGTAGCCTCCAAGTGGCAGAGTTGAGTAATGTGACAGAGACCCTGTGACCTGCATGGTGGTTTAGGTGAGAACTAGGAACGTTCAGTTTTGCCAGGCCTCGAGTATTTGTTCCCAGGCCCTTCATGGGCATGATGTGGCAACTCGTGCTGTGGATTAAAGACAGCACTGGGGAGTCAATGTATTGTTTTAAACCTCGGCTGCACTACTTGTTGGGTGTGGGTCATCAGTTTTGCCATCTTTAAAATAGAGAGAGTGCCAGGCACAGTGGCCCACACCTGTAGTTCCATCGAGATTAAAGGCTGAGGTGGAAGGAGTGCTTGAATCCAGGAGTTCAGGCCAGCCTTGGCAACCTTTTGTCTCGATATGGGTGGTACTCGGGGTGGTGCTCAGCGACAGCTCTCCCTGACGTGAGGGCCTGCCTCAATCCCAGGCACCTCAAACCAAGAAAAGCAAGTAAGGTAGAAATGATAACAGTTCCTACCTCATGGAGGTGTTGTAAGATTAAAATAAGGTAAGGCGGCGTGTGAATCCTTAGTTCAGTATTAGGCACATAGTGTAAACTAGACACACTGTTGTTATTAATTTGCAGGAACAATAGAGTATTAAATCAGTTAAAGAAAATTAAATATACTTTAATGTTTATTCTTATTTTTAATAATAACCCCAGTTCTGCTTTAAAAAGAATAATTAATGTGCAAAAAGCCACAGTGCCAACAAGTAGAAAAGGCAGGGTTCACGCCTAGGCATTTTGACACAGGAGCCTGTGTTCTTAATCTCCTTCCTGTTGTGGTCCGGAGGACTCTGGGACACTGATGGCCAGCGGGTTACCAGCTGATGGAGGTCCCTTCCCTACATTCATTCAGCAAGTCTCATCCCGATTCTTAGTGACACTCGGGGAGGTAGTGGTGTGAGCAGGGAGCGTCAGGGTAGCAGCAGCGGGGAGGGCACTGAGCGCAGGATTGACGCAAGTGACGTCAGTGGCAAGCCAGCGGCGCATACGTAGTCCTGCAGCGCTCTGCCAGGCACAGGAAGTTGAGCTGATCTCTGAGGTTGTAGACAGGGAACCATCTCAGAGCTGCCACTTTCAGAGTGATTCTTCTGTGTGGGCAGTGGGAAGTGAGGAAGTGTCAGGAGTGCTGGGGGAGTCCTCTTGCAGTATTCTGGCTGAAAAATGAGAAAAGCTAGACTAGTGCAATGCCAGGGCCACAAGAAGACTCCTAAAGAAAAGCTGACAGAGTTTGGAAGAGGAGGAGAAAAATGACTGAAAGTGGGAGTCTGGAGAGGGGAGGCTGATTGGGGGAAGTGACAGGCAGGGATTTTGGCTCTCTGTGCAGGACTGGGAATGTCATTGCCACATTTGCTCCCTCTGAGTCACACATATTTTCGGGTGTATGCATGAACTTTGTGAATTTGAATTGTCAGTTTCATTATCCTAGTAGTACATTTTCAAATTGGATACCTTAATTTATTTACTGGACTAATCTTTTAAAATTTCATTTCAGTTGTTTGAGCTTCTCAATTTCTTGGCAGAGAATTTCATCTTCTCCTACATGGGGCTCACACTCTTCACCTTCCAGAACCATGTCTTTAACCCCACATTTGTATTGGGAGCATTTGTATCCTTTATCATGTGTCCTGTAAGAACTGATTTGACTGAGATTTTCACATGGTTTGGGGGTGGGATAATAAGAGTACATTTAAATATGATCAGTTTTCCTCAGAGTAAAGTAAATAGAGATCTCAACTCTTTTTGTATTTAATTCAGTTGATTTCATTCTGTGCGATTTTTATTTCTGTTTATTGCACAAATAGGTTGACAGATTGAAATGACAGCAATGTCTCCTATCAGTCTGTTAACCTCCCAAGATAAAACTGTTTGTCCTCTGTTACTAAGGAGAAGGAGAGCATGAATATGCGAGTGCAGTTAGCAGTCCATGCCTTGGGACGGGAGGTCAAAGGTAAGAAGGGCCTGCAAAAGCCCACCTGTGTCCTCTCGTTCATGTGAGTGAGTGAATTGAGTCGTTACAACTGAATTAAAAAGAAGTGGAGCACATGAGAGCAGTCTGAGGTGAAAGACTCATGAGAAGACCAGGAGAGAGAGAATCCAAGGCATGTGGAGAGCTGTTGACCTCCGAGGTGTGAAGATGAAGGGGCGGTACTTGTGGGGCATCTAGCCCATGGCTTCTGTTTTTAATCTGTGAAAAAGGAGATGAGATCAGCTGCTGAGGGTGAAATAGGTGTGGCAGTCTTTCTGTTACAAATCCCTTCAAATCTTAGCAGTTTAACACAATAAGCATTGTCTACCTCACAGGAGTTCTGAGGGTCAGGAGTCCTGGAAAGTCTAGCTAGGTAGTTCTGGCTGCAGGACCTTTCAGGAGGTGGCATGGAGAGCACTTACGAATTGACTATTGCCTGAGCCTCCCTGCAGGCTCACTCTCCTGGCTGTCAGAAGGAGGCTCCTCTCTTTATAAGGACTCTTCCATAGGGCAGCCCACTGCATCGCTTCCACCAGAGCGAGGTAGCTGAGGGGGTACCAAGGTAGAAGCCAAAGTGACTTCTGTTATCTAATCCTGAAAGTGGCAGATTGCCATTGGTCGCACAGACCAACCCTAATGTATGAGTGGGCCTACGTGAGAGTATGAATACTAGGCATCCGGGATTAGGGAGGCTGGCTTCCACAAGTGATGGGAGTTTTGAGGAAGGTGGAGGTTTATGAAATAGTTGCAGAGGGTGAGAAAGTATAGGTTGGACAAGTGGGCCATTTGAGTTTGAGAACTAGGTATTAGTGTATAAGTTTTGCCGGGCAGTGTAGTTGTGAGCGTGGAGAAATGAGATAGTGGGGTCCACCCAGCTTGGGGGTTTTGTCACCTGGGTGTAGCAAAGACAAAGGGCAAAGCAAATGGAAGATATCAGAGTATTAGTAACGTGTGGATCAGAAGGGAAGTGAAGAAAGAGGACTAACCAGCAGAGGAAAATGCAGAACTATGTTCAGACCGGAAGTCCCGGTGAGGTAGGTAGAAGAATAACCACAATGAAGCAGTTGAATATGAAAAATGGAAGGAATGATTTGTGGTCAGAGATGAATGTTTGAATAAGTGATTAAAAAAAACCTTCAGAACAGTCTGCCAAATAAATTATAGAAATTTTTAAAACTAAAACTGTACATAAGATCTTTGTGTCAGAAAGCAAGATATTACAGAAACAGTGTTCTGAAGTCTTCAGGCAAAACACTGAAGAACGTTACCCGAAAGGCCACCTGAGATCAGTAACTTCATATTCTATAAATATTTAAGCAATTCTAGGGCAGAAAAGTAGCTTGGCCCACCGGGTTTAATCTGAAAACATAAGGTTAAATGTTCTCTATAGTTTCCAGATTTGTTTGGAATTGAAATTCCTCGTTAAAAAAAAAAAGCCTCTGAAAGTTGACTGTTACTAGGAGAGAGTTATCCTCTCTCTGTACTCAGGTCTCGTAGGAAGAAGACTCAGATTATCCCAGGTTAAGAAAGAGGTTTGTTGGTGTAAAAGCTCAAGCTGGCGAGGCAGCTGTGTTCTAGCCTTGGGGACCCAGGCAACCCTGGGGCCACTTCCTCAAGGAATGTCCTTTTTCCTGTGTCCAGAATGGCTGGGTCAGTCAGCCCTGTGGCTATGAGTAGACTTTGAGGGCACCACCTAGAATATGTGCGCCTCACTTCCGTGGAATGTCACCACTTACACCTACCTGCAAGGGAGGCTGGGAAACATATTCTTTATCTGTGTGTTGTTTGCCCAGGTAAAACTTGTGGCCAAGAGAGAGGGGTGTCTCATAAATACTAAGAAGAAAGAATAGATATTCGGGACAAACAGTTGATGCCATCTGGATCCATGAGCTTTTTATTGTTGTTCGCTTTTTGGTAGGGAATCAGTATTTTAAATAAAATTTGAAACATTGGCATCCATTTAGAGTTACAAAAAATTGTGAATATAGAAAGTTCTATATCCCATAACCAGTTTTCCCTTTGACTAGTATCCCACATCAGCATGGTACATTTGTAAAGAGAATGAGCTGACATTGCTGTATTATTATTATTTACTAAGATTCATGTTTTATTTCGATTCCTATAGATTCCCCTCGTGTCCTTTTCTGTCCCCACCCAGGACACCACCACATGCACTTGGCTGACATGTAGCTTTAGGTTTTTGGTTGACTGGGACAATTTCTCATCCATTCTTCAATTTTGATGACCATTGACAGTTGGGAGAGGTACTGATGAGGTGTTCTGAATATTTCCAGGTTGGGATTTGCCTCGTGTGTTTCCTGGGTTAGATCGGGGTCATGTATTCTTTGGGAGGAACACTGCAGAAGTCAAAGTTCCACGCCTAGCCCGGGCCACATTTATTAATGTGTTAATGTTACCGTTTTACTTGCTTGGCTGAGTCAGAGTTCATCAGGTTCCCCTCGCTGTGAAGTTATTCTTCTTCCTGTTGTGTGCTGCTTGGAAAGAAATCACCTTGTACAGTCTGTTTTTAGGGAGTGGAGAGTTAGGCTTTACCTCAAGAATAGACTTTCTACAAAATTGCTCTGAAACTGTTACATAGGAGATTGGTCTATTCTCCCCACTTATTGTTTTATTCATTTGTTTATATCAATGTAGATTCCTTGATGTTTATTTTATACTTTAGATTATTACATAGTAAAACATAGACTATGCCAGCTTTAGCCATTGGGACCACTTTCCAGTAGATTCCTGTATCTCCTTGACATACCATATCATTGTGAGGTTTGCTTTTGTTTCATTTACTTATTATTTGGAGTACTTCTTACTTTATTGAACTACAGGATGCTACTGGCTTATTTTGTGTATTTTCTGCCCCACCTCGAGACTCAGACATTTCTTGAGCCCTGGTTCCTTTTATTAGGGAACGGTCTGGAAACCAGGACCTGGGTACTAGGAGTGCTGAAGGCTACTCCCGAGTGTTGTTCTGGGCCCTGTCCACTGACTGAACTGGGAAATACACAGGTCTGCACTAGGTCACTGTGTACACATGTCTATATAAACACTTGTATATGTGACCATCTGGATCTCCACTAGGCTAACCACAAATTCATACTGACCTCTCTGCCATCTATCACCGCACAAATCAGTCTGAACTCCTTCCCTTGCTGCCCTGTTAGCTGTCACTCCAGTGGTGACAAACTTGGCTCCTGCCGTGTGACTTCCATTTACTAATTTGTTCAGTTCTAATAGTTAGGGTAGGAGACATGTTATGAGAAATGCATCACTGGACAGTTTTGTCACTGTTCCAGCATCATAGATTTTGTTTAAATGAGTCTCAATGGTGATGGTCTGTTGCTTGATGTGGACTCTTGATGCAGTGAGGAGACTCGGCAAACGTGAGCTGGGTGAGACACAGTGCACTGTTTTATGCTAAACTTTTGTTTTATAAGCAAGAGTACATTCTAATGTTAAAATGCGTAGTATAGTAAATACATCAACCCATACCATTATCATCTCATTATTACCAAGTATTGTATATACTATAGGTGCCTTACTTTTGTATGCCTCGCGGCGCCGGTACTACCACAAACACATGAGCAGTGCTTTGCCATTACAGTGGCTATAGTTCCACTAGACAGTAGGAATTTTTTGACTCCTTTAGTCTTTTGGGACCACAATGATATGTTCTGCTTGTCATTAACCAAAATATTATATGGTATGTGACTGGTCTGACAATATCAGAACTGTTATGTGACTGGTCTGACAATATCAGAACTGTTAACTGCTATTCCCCTGGGAAACAACGGTGCCAGTGGGCTTGTGACCCTTAGGTGCTCATCCTTTTGCCTTTAGTCTTACAGACTGTGCTCACTCCCATGGTTACCTTCGCCCTGTCCCCACCACTTTGTTTCATTTTGAATATTAGATTTCCCTTCATATTCCTTCCAGGAAATGGAGTGAGTCTGTTTTGTGACCCCTGAAATTTTTTTAAAAAATGTAATTGTAAAATAGTAGTTTCTACAGATAGCAAGTGAAGAAAAGGGTGCTTAGATTGGTTTCTAGTTAGAGCTGTCTGAATTCACACTCAGCCTGTTCTCTGCAGCGTGCTCAGTATAGACCCCTGGACTCATCTGGGCTTCGGGAACTTCAGGGGCATGAGGTGGCTAAGCTGCCCTCTCTGTTCTGAGAAAGGAAGAGGAAGTTTTGCTAATGTTTTCCTCTTATCAATACGGACGAGTGAAAAGAGTTAGCCTGGTAATACAGCCATGCCTCAGCCTCCCTGCTTCGGAACTTGTCAGGTGATACTGTCCTTGTTGCCTGTTGTGCTCAGTGCTTGTATCTGTCTCATAATAGCTGGCAAACAGTGCAGAAGCCCCACCTTGTCCTCCATAAGGTCTTGTGCTTCAGTGCATGAGAGCCAAAAAGGGGTTAAGAGTGATACCACTAAGCACGAAAGGTCGTTAGCCCAGTAAAATATATAATCACCGATTATTTCTAATTACATTACTTCTGGAGAAAAATTCTTTCTGTATTCACCAGTTTCAGCACGTGTTCCAGAACCAGTTATCAACGAGTACCAAGGTAGGACTGTAATCTAAAAACTATCGTAAAGAAATTCTGCTTTTAAACTTTTCTCTGATTGAATGAATTCCCTGAACGTTAGACCTTTACTGTCCAATTTGGTGGCAGCTAGCCATATGTGATTATTTAAATTTAATTAAGCTGAAAAGATCTAAAATTAAAATTTTAATTCCTCAGTCACTAGCCATATTTCAGGTGCCCATTGTATAGTACTGGAGAATACAGACACAGAAAATTTCCGGCATTGGGGAAGTTCTATGAGATAGTGCTGTCAGACCTTGGAATCAGGAGACTGGTGTAGTCTAAATAATTGTAAAAAAAAAAAAAAAAAGCAGAAACCAATTCCTTAACCTATTAATAATTTTAGATTGCTATTTTCTTGGGAAGAGCTGCCAATATTTATCCTTTGTCTCTCTTACTTAATTTGGGTAGAAGAAGTAAGATTGGATCAAATTTTCAACATATGATGATGTTTGCTGGTAAGTTACAACTTCCAAAAAATCATTCACAACACATACGCCAGTTTTCAGGATTTGAAACTGAAATGTTGTGCTGCTGATACAGGAGCCCTCGAAATACTGGCACTGCATCCTCAGAGAGGAAATTCTTCCAATAGCGTCCCATTCTCTGCTGGATATAGTAACTCTTGCCTGAAATCCCAGCCCTGGGAGGCTGAGGCATGAAAAGTGCTAGTTTGAGCCCAATTCTGATAACTCGGTAACTTCATGAGACTTCTGTCTCAAAATTTGAAACAGGCTGGGGATGTAGCTCAGTGCAAAGGCCTTGATTGAATTCAGGCCTCAGTACTGAAAAAAAGAGTTCCATTCCCTGTGTAGGGAATTTTTTCATGTTCTGGTTCCAAATCCTTGGCTCAGAAATATATGTAATCCCAGCCCTCGGGAGGCTGAAGCAGGAGGATTACCATGAATTTGAGGCCAGCCTGGGCTACCTAGTGAGTTCAAGGCCAACCTGAACCCTGAACTACATGATGAGACCCTCTCTCAAAAGAAAGAAAGAAAGAGAGAGAGAGAGAGAAAGAAAGGAAGGAAGGGATGGATGGATGACATGAAGATTAAGATGAATATATTTTTACACAAAATTCAAGAAGTGAATATCCATAGCACTTCTTTTTGTCATTGCCAGAAACCTAGAAATAACCCTCTTGTCTGTCTTTGAGCAAGTGGAGAGAGAAAAAAACTGGTACATCCATGCCATGCAATGGTGCTCAGCACTAAAAAGAACAATCTGCTTATCCACACAATGACTGGATGACTCGCAGAGGTGTTATGCTGGGTGAAAGAGGCCGGTCTCCAATAGCACATACCGTGACTCCATTTCTGTGCCATTCTCCAAAAGGCAACGTGGTACTAATGGAGGATGAGTCAAGGGTTTGACAGGGTGGAGAGGAGGCTGGAATAAGAGGGGGTAGCACAGAGACTTGGGCGGGGGAGGATGAAACTTCTGTTTGGACTGTGGCAGGGATCATACCCCCTATGCATTGTCATAACTCGTGGAACTACACACCAATAGGCAAATTCTACTATGTAGATTAATACACAGTTTAAAGAATTTTTGAAAAATCATTGCATGTCAGTGTCATACACTAATTCTATTACTATTCATTTGTATTTAAGTTTCTTAATATTTAGTACATGTGTGTTCATCTGCTCCTGAGTTTGTAGGATGTGCTTTATATCTAAATTGATGAAGCTTACAGGGTTACTGAGAAAAAAACCCCTCAATTCCCTTGTAGGTCTCCGTGGTGCGATGGCATTTGCCTTGGCCATTCGAGATACTGCCACTTATGCACGACAAATGATGTTCAGCACCACACTTCTGATTGTGTTTTTCACCGTGTGGGTATTTGGCGGGGGCACTACTGCCATGCTGTCCTGCTTGCACATAAGGTAAGTAGGAGCTGGGAATCTCGTTTTAATGTTAAATGTTTATCATAGGTATTTTTCATTTAGTCGTGAAGAGATTTTAAGGTTTTGAAAATCTGTAATATCTCCTTTTTTATCTTTTAAAAACGATACAATAGAGCCAGAGATTTAGCTCAGTGGTTCTGGCACCTGCCTCACAAGTGCAAGGTACCAAGTTCAATCCCAGGTACCACAAATAAACAAACAATATAGTATAAAAAATAATGGAACTGTGCAAAAGCATTCCTATTAGTCCAGTTACTCAGGAATCTGAGCAGGAGGATCCCAAATTTATATCCAACTTTGGAAACTTAGAAAATAAAAATGGCTGAGGCTATAACTCAGGTGTAACACTTGCTTAGCACATGTGAGTCTCAGGGTTCAATTTCCAGTGCCATAAAAAAATCATTAACAATTTGAAAAATATCTTTCCAGATGTTTTGCTATGCTTTGTGTTTTTTCTTTAACAAAAAAGGGTAACACTAAAGGTTCTGTTATAGATTGTTAATGTAATATAGCCTGGACAGTATATATTTACATTATTATTTGAGTGGCTGCATATATCCTGATTTACTTCAATTCCTATTTTTAGACTTCTATATTTTAGTAATATAATGGCAAAATATAGTAATATTTTGTTATTATTAGTTGAAGTTTTGCTGTTAGCATTACTTGTAACGATGTGGACATACTTGAGGTTTTTTTGTTGTTTGTTTGTTTGTTTGTTTTGAGACAAGGTCTCGCTTTTGTAGTTCAGGTTGGCCCTGAACTCACTATGTAGCCCAGGCGAGCCTCGAACTCACAGCAATCCTCCCGCCTCTGCTTCCCAAGTGCTGGGAGTATAGGCTTGCGCCATCATGCCTGACTGAACATGCTTAAATGTATAGACCAACGTATACACTTAAATGTATGCACTGTGCATTTGTTAAATGAGTTCCTCAGGATGCATTCCTAGAAGTGGGGTTACTTCGTCAAGAGCATATGTGTGTATTTAAGGCCTTTGCTCATGTCGCCAGGTTGGACCCATCTGCAGTGTGTTAGACAGCACAGTTTTCCTCCACTCTGACCAATACCAGACAGTGTCATTCTTCCCCATCTTTGATCAGCACTGTTTCTAACCCAGCAACCCGAGGCCAAGATCACAAGGTCTTAGTCTCCACTGTGTACTGGTTCATGCATTCAATTTGAAAGCTCTCTTGTATCTCAAGAGTTGTGCATTGGTTTCCATGGAGACAGCAGCCTATGTTGCTGAAGGCTTTGTGGATTTTAGTTCTGTGTTTGGCTCAGACTTCATAGATGTTAAAAGCTATCAAGCTTCCAGGATACACAGGGATCATTAGAGAAACAGTACTTTGCGTTTTAAAGACTCTGTCCTCCATGTTTTTCCTTGTCTCGTGCCTTTCTTTTAACATTGTAAAGACTAGCCCCAAATCACAGGTTGAATGTTTTTGTTACTATCTTAATCTCTTTACTGTTAAAACCCTTCTCTCAGAATTTCTATGCTGCTATCATATACAGTAGACAGTAAATGATGGCATGTTCTTGTAATCCTAATCATTACTTAAAGGAGGACATGGCATTTATTGAGCACCTTCTATGTGCTGAGCATTGTGCCAACTGCCCTTAACCTATTCATGTAATAATAAAAATTATATTTTAAGTGAAGAAACTGAGGCTTAGCAAGGTTCTTAATTGTTTAAAATCATGCAGATAATTCGGTGTAGACAGAGGAGCCTCTGGTCTTCATTTGTTCCACACCACAATGCATCAAGAAAAGGTGGTGGCCCATTTGAGAGGAATAAACTTTTCTCATCAGCTTATAAATGAAGACTTGTTGGGATGACAGCGTTAAATACAAGATAACTTAGGAAAAGTAACACTCTCCAGGGAATTCTCTACACTGAAGAAGGATCAGTTCTCTCCCCCATTGCCTTGCACAGAAACCCAGCAGAGTACATCAAAAGAAAACACCACCCCCCAACCGCAGAGTTCAGAACATGTGGCCAGCTTTGAGAGCTCTCTGGCAGGCCCCATCTAGCCCTTTCTTACATACAGCCTTGGATTGCTTCTCACTTTCTTCAAGCTTTCCTCTCCTACATTTGTCTTGTTCAGTTTTGAGGGTGCTGGTAATCCCAGAACGCTGAAGATTCCTGACACCTAAACTTGGGTTTGAGTTCTTGTCCCTCCCTTCTTACTAATTCCGTGGTCGTGGACAAGTTCTTTCGTCTTTCAAAACCCAGTTTCCTCATATGTAGCCCATGTCACGGTGCCTCTGTCCTAGGGTTGCTGGGAGCATTCGGTGAGCAGATGTCCGCATGACCCCTTTGGCCTCACTCTGTAAGTTCTTACTGAGTACCACTCACCTACAGGAGCTGCGTAGGTTCCAGCCCAGCATTTCTCAGTGGAGATCATTGTTTGGAGGTGTTTTGACTGTCCGAACTAGAAGGCTGTCATTGTGTCTAGCAGGTAGAGGCCAGGGTTGTTACCGTGTACAGGACAAGCTCCCTCTCCAGCCTTCCAACAGAGGCTCATTTGGGCCAAAATGACAATCATGCCAAAATTAAGAAGCCCTGCTCCTTAGGGAGAGGCAATGGCAGAAACAAGATAAAGTCCCTTGTCACATAAAGTCATACGAAGAGATAGACAATAAACTAGTAAACAAATAAATGAACATGACCATTTTAGATGATGTTAAATGTGATGGCAGTCAACTGTTGTTCTGTATAGTGACGGGATGGGTGTATGGTTATAAGAAGAGACCAGGAAGGCCTCTGAGAGATCACCTTTGAATTCAGCTGACCTGAGTGCCGAGATCCTGCCAGTGTAGTTGTGCAGTCCGTGCAGAAGGGAAGCCCGTGCGAAGGCACTGAGGCACAAATAAGCTTGGCCTGTCTGGAAACAATAACAGGAACTTATACATTAGTCCCAAGGGTCAGCAGTCTACAAACTCTTCCTTCTAAAGACAAAGATTGTAGTGTATGTAGGCCACGGGGTTTCTGTCTCACTTTCTCACCTGGACAATGTGCCAATCAGCCTGTACAGTTGTGTTAAGAAGTCTTTATTTATGGGCCTGTGATTTAGCTCAGTGGTTCCAGTGCCTGTCTTGCAAGCGTAAGGGCTCGGGTTCGATCCCCGGTAACCACATACCATACTGGGTGTGGAGACTCACGCCCAGCAGCAACCAGTACCACACACCACAGTGCCGGGCATGGTGGCTCACGCCTGTAATCCCAGCACTGGGGAGGCAAAGGCAGGACAAGTGGCAGCATGGCATCTGGGCTGTAGTTAGTGGACTTCTGCCTTAGGGTCTGGGAGAAGATGATGAGGAATTTGCATTTTTAAATGCTGCTGGAAATCTTGAAGGCTGTTTAAGCAAAGGAGTGCTGTGTTCTCATTTACAGTGGGAAAGGGTCACGTGAGCTGTTATATGAATTAGCCATCCCGCTATTCCTGAATCCTTTTCCATAGTCTGTGTCCATCATATTTGGCGCCCTTTCCTTGACAACATAGGCTTGGCATTTCTGCACCTCTGAGCCTTTGCCCATGCTGTTCCCTGCGCCTGGACTTCTCTTTCGCTCCAGTGACATGACCCAAATCTCTTTCCTTCCCAGTTTGTTCGTCTTGGAACTACTCTGCTTGTATAACATTGAGTCTCTCTGTTGTGTCCCTTATTTCCTTCAACTTTATAACAATATTGGTTAAGAGCTTGCAGAGTGCTTCTTCCAGCAGGCGCTCTGAACAGCTCTCAGTATGTTTGCATATTGAATCCAGGCTACAGCTCTGTGTGTTGAGCACCAGCCCCGACTTTCAGGTGAGAGACAGACTCAGGGTCCTTCGGCCCGCGGAGTGACTGAGTTCAAACAAGTGTCTTAACCCACGCTCCCTGACAGCAAACCCATAGGGACTCTGCTTGGTCGTGTCTGTTTCCCCTGTGAGTCTGTGAGGCCCCTGAGGGAGGGGCTGTGTTTCATTCTGTCTATGCCCTATGCCTAGTACAGTGTTAGGCAAATCATAAATGTTCTACAAGTGCTTGTAACATCGGCTTTGGGTCTCTTGCTATTTGAGTATTAAAAATGCACTCTCTGGAAGACCACTAGATGTCACTTGAGGTGCATACATGTGCTTAGTGTCTAATGTAATGGAGAAGACATTAAACAGTATTTGACCATTTTTAACAAAATAAAAATGTGCTTTTCTTTGAATTGTGTATCTGGTCTTAGACATCTGCTTTAAAGTACTTGACCAGGATTCCCTTGCCTACCAGATGTGGTCTTGCATTATTTTCTTCCCTTGAGGAAAATATGTGCCTTCACTACAGCTCTTTGTCTGGGCTGTCTGTAGTTGGTAATTCAGTAGATGGACATTTGAGCACCCGTCGTGTGTTAAATGTTGTGCTAGACTTTGGGGTACAGAGATGAATTGAAACATGGCCTTTACCCTCAAGGACCTCACAGTCTTTTGAGGAGACTGGTAATAAATAACTGCTCTGCTGTGCAGAGTATTATAATAAAGAGCTCAAGAGTGCTGCGAAAGCACAGACAAAATAATTCTGCTTGAGGAAAGTCACAGAACAGTTACTGTGGCACATACAGATAAGTGGGAAATGGAGGAAAGCACATTTCCAGTCAAGGCATGGACCAGGAGAGGGCTAGGATTTGGGGAAGCCATAGATGGGCACATAGGAGACAATGGTGGGGAATGAGGGCGGAGAAGCGGGTTGGACTGAGTGTGGCCATTAGTTTGCAGAGTCTTGAATGCCACAGGGAGGGCTTTACACTGGACCCTCCACATTGTAAGCTGCTCTCAGAGCCCTGTGTGAGGGAATGAGTGACCCGGTGAGCTGGGGGGGGGGGGGTTGCTTAGCAAGCTCACTTTGGGGAAAGCCTGGCGGCTGGGAACCCTTCACAACAGGCCCACAAGTCACAATAGCACCCGTGTGGGAGCGGCTGGGAGGGCAAGGAGAGGCCACCCACAAAACCTGAAGTGGCCAGGCTCTTGTTAGGGGCTAGGGAAGAAGAGTCATAGAATTTCTTAATGAAGCTGTTTCTCTGAGTTACCCAGAGCAGGAATTTAGTGCATGTGAAAAAGAATTGTGAAGACCCAAGGCTACCCATTAGACTATGAAAAAACTATAATTGGACCCTTTTTTCCATCTTCATAATAGAGTGTTGCCATGTGACCTGCAAGGTCCAAAAGCATGCACTCCCTCCTGGAATTGTATTGTGTGCCAGCTTGGTTTTTAGAACTTTCCAGTAATTCTTACTCAGCAGCTGGGGTATTGTTGTTCTCCCTGACTCTGCTTGAGAGTGGACTTCTATTCAGAGAAGAAATGCTATTTTACTGAAACTGGTAAGTGAGATTACAGGAACAGACTCGCTCACAGAATCCAACTGTTGCTAAGAAAAGTGGTAGGAAGCAAAAACTTTACATCAACAACTATAGGTAGAGAGGCAAGCAAACATTTAACCATTCCATAGTTTCTGCATTGAGAAAAATTGCTGCCTGACAATGTACATATGTGACTAGACTTTTCTTGGCTTCAAAAGCTCATTTGCTCTTTGTGTTTTCTCCTGTAGGGTTGGTGTTGATTCAGACCAAGAACATTTGGTAAATATGCATTTGTGTTGTCCCTGGCATCTCTATCAAATGTGCAGTCGTGTAGAAAGAAAACAACCTCTTATAGACTTCATGCAACTGTTTAGCTCTATTCTATGCGCCTCCGCCTCTAACTGACTTCACTCCCGGCTTTTCTCACTGTTCTATAGAGACAGAACCACATTTGAAGCCCTATAGTTATCAAGGGTGACACTCTTCCTATCTGTGGGCCATCCTGGGTTTTTGCCACAGAGGAGAGAGGTCTCTTTAGCTCTGGGTTTTCAAGTGACAGCTCTGGCACAGGAAGCCTTTTTCCACCCGGGTTTGCGCATGAAGGAGCGTCTCTGATGTCAGCCCCACTCCAGCTGCTCTTCCTGTGTAACTTTCAAGTTGAATGACCAGCTGCTGCCCTTGAGAGCTGCCGAGATGCTTTTGAGTCTTGAACCAGCCCTCCCTGCCTGATCAGGGAGTGGATTTTCTTACCCTGTGCCTCAGCCTTGGCTACATTTCCTTGCTTCCTTCCTTTCTTGTGTGTGGGTTTCTCAGTTGTTCCCATGAACTCCAGCCTGTTGGACCGAGCACAGTGTTGCTGGCTTCCCTCTCTAGACTGACCACCGTTTTCTGGTATTTTCCATCTGCTTTTTAATGGTTTATGAGCACCACTGAATACGTGACACTATGCTACACATTAGCTCAGAAATCACAGAAATAAGGTTTTTGAAGGCGGAAAATGCCTCTTCAGAACACAATTCTTGTTGTTGTCCAAAGCAAGCTCTAGTATATTTTTCTTCAGGGTGTGCTTAACAAAAAAAATTTTTTTTATCACATTCATTTCCTAAATGCTAATTTTGTTAGCTGTTGAGTAATGAGTGTATGTGTGTATGTGAGATACCAAGTATTTGCCTCTTTTGTGGTTATAACCTCGGCCTTGAAAAACTTGGACCACCCAACCAGGCAGGATAAGTTCATATCATGCCAAGTTGCTAGGGAGGTGTCCAAGGGGTTCCTTGGTGTCTCCGTTTTGTGTCAGAAGAAGAAAGTTAGCAAACAGCTCCTGTGACATCCCCTGCCTAAGTCTCTCCCTGCTGTGTCACCTCTGTTACCACAGAAGAGAAATGGAATTGGAATGATAGGGAGAGAGGCAGGTAGACGACTGCCAGTTATGATGCATAAAAATAATCTCCTCTTGACTTCAAAACTCTGCAGAGGTCTTGGATATGTTGTTTACTCCATAATTTGGAATGCACAGAGGAACGCTTCAATAAGTACGGCATGTGAGGTTGGGTCCGTAGGCATTCATGTGACGCAGGGTTGCTGAGTGGATAGATGAACTGCTCTTCAACAAGTAAAGACAAAACTAAATAAATACATTCATAAATTTAAAATATGCCTGAAATTTTTTAAAGCCCTGGGGCTATAAATGCTTAGCACAAAGGCCCAGGGTTCAATCCCCAGCACCACAAAGACAACAGGAGGTAGGTATGACTCTTGATAAAACACGCACAAGGTCCGGGGTTCCATCCCCAGCATCAAAAAGTAAAAGAAGTGGAGACATCCAAACCTAATGATGCAAAAGGAAATGTCGAAAGTGTCCTTTTCCTGTAAGTCCATATGATGTCCTCAAGTATTTTTATAGACTTATAAACTTTTATATATTTGTGTATTTTGTGGATGTTTTGATACATATTGAGGACTGTGGAGGCTAGGAAGGAGCTAAAACCCAGAATCTAAATTCTACTCTTAAAATATCATGGATCCCTAGAGTATTACTGCTGGGAGGGTGTGTTAGAGACTCTCTGCTGCTCCTCACATTATATATAAAGAGAAATTCAGATCGAGAAAGGCAAGAGGATTTATCCAAACTGATGAATGTCAGCATGCTAGGACTAACTGCCCTACTCCTAACCCTACCATGTTACGAATAAGGGTACAGTTTATACTTTTGGAAGCTATTTTAGAAGATGCCTGCTTGCTTTGTTAATTTTCCCCTTTAAACCAGTCAGGTTTACCATGGAATTTTCCTGCTTGTTTTTGTTTGGGTGGTGTGCTAAGGATACAGTAGCAACTTTGAAAATGCCAGTTACTTTTTTTTTTTTTTTTTTTGCTGTTAAATGCCAGTTACTTTTGAAACGTTTAACAGGCAAACAAGGAAGGATGTTGATGTGACGTTTTCTGTTTGAAGTGCTTTTACATTTTTACATTTTACAATAGCAAATTACCAAGCCACCATTACTATCTGAAGTAATAGAGATATTCAGTAAAACACTTCCATCTCTTACTCCAAAGGTGCAATGTACAAGCTATTAAATGTCTAGTGTTACCCACGTAGGAGAGCAGCTTTGCATAGGCTCTTTCTGATTCTCCAAGGGAGCAACTCCAAGAAACGTGTTTGTATCTTTGTATATGTTTTGATTTATATTTTCTCTGTCTGCAGGGTGTTCCAGAAAATGAAAGGAGAACTACTAAAGCAGAGAGTGCTTGGCTTTTCCGGATATGGTACAACTTTGATCATAAGTATCCTTAACCGAGAAAAAAATGATAGTATAGACTTGGGTGGTTAGAGTTTAATATGATAACTGTTTTTTCGTTTGATTGATTTGGTTTTTGTTTTGGTGCTAGGATCAAGGCCTAGTGTTGTGCCAAGAAGAGGAATATAAAGTGTACTTTTAGTGTTCTCTTTTTTATCGGCGTAGCGGAGGAAGAAATTCACATTATATAATGTAAATTTTTTTCAGCAGTACATATTATGCTAATTGTGGGGGTTTGATAAGGATATTCCTTTTTTTTTTTTCCCCCAAACGAATTAACAAACAAATTCTTCTGCAAACCCAGAAAAATAGTAGGAACTGGTTATGTCAGAAGCTGGCTTTGTGGAGGGAATCAAGAGCTCTCTTGACACATTTTATTTGATATATAGGTTGAGACACTGAGCAGACTTATATATTTGCTGTCCGTTGGATAACTTAGTGGATCCTGTCAAAAGCAATTTGATTCTTGTGTTACACCCACAGGGGTGAAGAAGAAAGGGTACCTTAGGGGAGAGCATGGTAACACTGCAGTACTGTGAGGTACCGCAATATCTAGGGCTGTTCCTTTCCTTCTCTGGCCTTTCCTGAGACCAAGAGACTCTCCTCTCCATTCAGAGAGCCACAAACAGCTCCTGTTTTCATTGATGACCTGATTTCCTTCTTGTCTTCTTGTACGTCGTCTTCATAGCTATACTTTGAGTAGGGTTGATTTTCCATAACCTAGTTAAATCATGCTGTCTACAAATATTTTGCCTCTGTTAAAATTAATTTGTGATTTGAAACTGAACTAGAAAATGTATCACTTGAAATTGAACTAGTTCTTTCAGGCGAAGATTTTTCAGTAAATGAACCAAACTGTGCTTTAAGTTCCATTTAAGCACATTTGTGGTAACTATGTGAAAACATTTCTGCTTGCTTTCAGCTTCCTGATCAAAGTTTCATGTGTTTAAGAAAAATGCACTTAACACTTAGATTATAAGCAAACACTTACAATATTCTGTTTGCTTAGATTTTTGCATTCACTTTTTGAAAGTACTTCAAAATCAAATTCCTATATGGGGACAAGAATGCATGTATATCTGTGGTATTAAGACTCCCATTAGGGAAAGAGAAGTTGGCTCTTTAAAATTGTTTAAAGATTATGTCATTGCTTTTGGCTCCACTGTAGACATTTGGACCTAAGCCATTCCCATATCTCTTCAGGCCTTTTCATCTCTTTGATTTAACAAAATCTCTTGGCATTTTCTGCCTAAAATATTTTGTATATTTTCTGTGTAATACAAGTAACAGTTAAATGATTTTAATGTAAAAAAAGGATAGAGTACTAGCTTATTTTCTGTATATTCTTATACACATAAACATCAACATTTACTTGACTCTGTCCTGCTCTATGAAGTACTGCCCAGCTAAGATCTGCTCGTTATAAAAACTAGTGCCCCGGCAGAATTAATTAATCTAATAGTATGCAGTGATCCAGTAGTATAGAATGTACTATTTTAGTTTTTTTGTGTTTATTCAAGTATATTTTAAGATATGGTCTATTTTGGAAAAAGTTCCTTGCTTGTGTCCAGCAACCTTACTAAGTTCACGTACTATTTCTAATAGTTCGCAAATTGTTTTTAACTTTCTTTATAAGCACAAGCAAATGATCTGTGAATAATGGAGTTTTATTCTTTCCCAGTATCTGGTAAAATTTTTAGTCTTTTTTTTGTGTTTTCTCACACTGGCTGGGCCTCTCCAGTGCAATGCTGAGTGCAACTGATGATAATCACATCCTTGTTTTGTTCCTGACCTCAGGGAAATTTTTTTCAGCAGTACATATTATGCTAATTGTGGGGGTTTGATAAGGATATTCCTTTTTTTTTTTTTTCCCCAAGACAGGGTCTTGCTTTGTAGTTCAGGCTGGTCCTGAACTCAGCAATCCTCCTGCCTCTGCCTCCCGAGTGCTGGGATTACAGGCGTGAGCCACCACGCCCGGCACTGTAGTATGTGGTGCTGATTGCTGCTGGGCGTGAGTCTCCATGCCCGGCATTGTTCTATATGGTTACCAGGGATTGAACCCGGGCCCTTGCACTTGCAAGGCAGGCAACCACTGAGCTAACTCCTTGGCCTTGTCTTTCTTATTTTTAGTAAAGGACATCCTTAAGTTCTATCTGTCTTTCTTTCCCCACCTGTCTCCCTTCCCCTTCATCCTGTCTCCTCTCTCTTGTCTCTTCTCTCTTCTCTCTCATGCTGGGGATGAACTCAGGGCTTCATGCATTCCCACAGCCCAGGTTCTCATCTCAGAATGTGGGGAATATGATATATGCAGCTCTGTCCTTGTTTCTTTCCTTTTTCTTGTGATTCCCTCTTTTTTTTCTTCTAGTGCTTTTCTTCTAAGTGTTATCTGAGAGTGTCCAGTAGAGGAACTTCTGACACATGGTTTATTTCATTTTCTTTGGAATTGACTTTCCTTTTTTCCTTATTATACCTTTATAGAAAAGAATCAACCTAATATTGAAATTTCAACTTTTAGGGTTCAAGAAGTCAGCTGAACCATTGGGAAGTGATTATAGCTATTTTATTACTATGTTCTACTACTGGACTATTTACTTTCCCCTCTGACCATTTACCATCATCATTCTTTACTTTCTCCCTTCTTAGTGCCAAGCTAAAAGTGATCTTGTATTTCTTTTGTTTTTAGTCAGATTGGAAAAGCGGTGTGATGTAGTGGAAGGGCCCATGATTCCAAACCAAACCAGTATGAGTTAGCAGATCAGTCTCGACTTCCTTAATTGTGTGACTTCGGCAAGTCTGTGACTTTTCTGAGCCTCACTGCCCCTAACTGAAATGGAGGTGATAGAATGTTTCCCTTTGCTATCTCATTGCCGTCATGTCATGATGAGATGTGTTGGCGTGCGTGAAGGCCCTTTGCCACCAGGGCGGTCGGTCCCCTGTGAATGTGACTGTCACCAGTCAAGTTGTCCATTCACAGGTGAGAAAACAGGAGCGGTGATGAGCACAGCTCTTCCTTAACCTCTGCGCAGCTACCTGAAGCCCCTGCTGACACACAGTGGGCCCCCGCTCACCACCACGCTCCCAGCCTGCTGCGGGCCCATCGCGCGGTGCCTGACCAGCCCCCAGGCCTACGAGGTCAGTGGCTTTTATTCACCAATTAAATTGTTAAGCAAGTTCCACTTAGCTGGGGCAGCAGCGGGTGTGGGGGTGGGGTGGGGAGGTGTTCCTGGTTTTGCTTTACTTTGGTTTGAGTTTTAGCCTTTGAGTTTTGGCCCAGAGAAGAAATTTAACCATATCCTGTTCAACCAGAAACTCTAGTGGAATCTGTAAGTACAACTCGCTGCGTATGAGACGTTTGCTAACAGGTGTAGACTATTACTACCTTACTGTAGGTGATTCTAGTAAGTCTGTTTCGACGCCGGTTTTCAGTTATTGGCAGTATGTGCCGTGATGTCACCATGTGTATATGTTTTCATCCATGGTTGGGGTTTTGTTTTGTTTTGTTTTGTTTTTTGTAGTACTAGAAATGTAACACAAGCCCTCACGCATGCTTGGCGGGGGGTTCTACCTGTGTGCTACCCTTCTAGTCCCTACAACAAATTCTGATGATCTACTCGCAATAGGGTTTATTCACACCTACTAACTGTTAGATGTTAGGGAGTTTATCTGCCTCTCTTCTCTTTTGATTTTATTTTGTGGTACTGAGGTTTGAACTCAG
The DNA here is from genome assembly GCA_004026965.1 of Petromus typicus. Classification (NCBI taxonomy): domain Eukaryota; kingdom Metazoa; phylum Chordata; class Mammalia; order Rodentia; family Petromuridae; genus Petromus; species Petromus typicus. The sequence goes on from PVIR01002243.1 coordinate 47,085, forward strand.
GACCTTGCACTTGCCGGGCAGTTATGGAACCACCGTGCTGCAGCCCTGGCCCTGCCTGTCTTCTGTATGGCTAGGAGGCATGGATGTATCTAGACACTGTGTATCTAGGTGTGGATATAACTAGAGTCCATAGTTATCCCTTAGCTACCAAAATATGATGGGTAATGCAGTAAATATTTAAACTAAGAAAAAAGTGAATGATATGCTAACTAGCTATAATTCTAAACTGTAAGTATTTTTATTTCTTAAACATTTAATTCTAAACCAACCTTTCAGAGGTAATCTATGACACCAAGAGGCCTGGCAGCTTTGACTGCTCAGACACAATACTTAGAAGCTCGAGGAGGGAGGGGAAGCTAGCACAGTGGTAGAGATGTTCACCCTCCTGTTACCTGTCACCTGCTTTGTGGCACTCGGACAGGGGCAGGGCTGCGTCTTTGGTCAGTGCGCATTCCTTACAGGCCAGCTCTGTTGCTTCAGGCAGCGACACTTGGTTCATGGACTCCAGAAAGCCACTTGCTATGACCAGAAGCCAACAGTGTGCTCCACGGAACATAGCAAAGCATGACATACCACTTTGCGAGATTCCTGGGACTGCTCTAACAGTCTCGTGAACTGAATGGCTTAAATGCCAGAAATGTATTACATTGTATTACATGTGTTACAGCGTTTCATGTGTTGCACTGTATTAAATGTGTTACAGTGTTACAGTTCTTGAGGTAGAAGTCTTAAGGTCAAGTTATGGGCAGGATTAGTTCCCTCCAGGCCTCTCTGAGCTGTGGGGGAGTCTGTGGCATTCTCTGATTTATGGGCACATTATCCCAGTTGCTCTGCTTTCCTCTCCACATGGTGTCCTCCCTGTACGTACATCTGTCTCTGTCCAGATTTGCCTCTCGTGAGGATGGCAGCCATATTGAATCAAGGCCTATCTTATTTCCAGTCAAGGTCACATTTACAGGTGCTGAAGTTAGCCCTTCAACCTCTTCGGAGAGAAAAAATTTTGCTCCAAAGTAGCCAACAAACTTTGTTTTTATGCTGGGCAGGGTAGATCACACCTATAATGCTAGCACTTGGGAGGCAGGGGCAGTAAGATCACCATGAGTTTGAGGCTAGCCTGGGTTACGTAGTGAGTTCAGAGACAGCCTGAACTGCATAATATTCCATCTGCACCTCTAGAAATTTACTTATTTGGTCTCCCATGGACAGACATTTATTTCCTTTTTTGGTGTTATAAAAAATACTTATAGTGATTGTCTTTCTTGAATATCCTTTTAGATCTAAGTTTACTAAGGGATAAAAGTACTTTATGTGTAATACCTTTTAAAGGTAAAATTATTGGATCAGAAAGCATATGCCCCAAACTTCAACCATAATAAAAGGATTGTATGGTTATCAAGAGTCCTTGCTGACCCATGAAGGAGCCACAGAGCTTTAGTTATTACTGCATAAAGTGACAGGAGTCATGCTTACTGTTGGCACAAAATTAGGAAAGGATTCTGTCTGGTTGGTGGCTATGGTTTTAGTTTTCAATTTATATTTGTTTGTCTTAAAGTATGTAGGGATATTTCTAGCATAGCACATTTCTGACAGAAACACATAAAGAATACAAAACTCACTGGCTCTGTTGTGCAGAGCTAGTGTTGAATGTATTTCCCTACTTTTCTTTGCACACACAGACACACACACACACACACACACCTTTTTATTTACCAAAATGAGACTATATATATTTTTTCCCTTCTGTAGAACTTTAGTAAGTTTACAGGTTTGACCCCAAGGTTTTGATTCAAACCAGAGCTTAGGAGTTGGGAGACAAGTATACAGTGAAGATTTCATATATATTGCTCTGTGTGCCTAGCCACGTTAGGTGGTTGGACGAAGAGATCTTTAGTCTTGTATTATAATCACGTGCATATTGGCCTGTTCCTCCCCCGCCCCTGCACACTCTTAAGTCCCTTGAGGGTGGACTGTTATGTACAAGAGCAAGTGCTGCTGTGGGGACAGGGACAGGGCACTGTGTTCAGAGAGCATGGCAAGAAGGCCACCTAACCCAGACCTGCAAGATCAAGAAAGACTTCGGGAATAGTGAGGCTTAGGTGCTGGTCATGTGATGGGGTGGAGGGGACAGAGAAAGCCCTAGAAATTGGAGCAGCTGGCTGGTACACAGTGGGGCCACTGGGGTAAAAGAGGCAGGTTGTGGTGGAAGATGAGGCAGAAGGGGCCAAGTCACACTATGTCTGTTGAACCAAGGCTACAGACTTTAGTCTTTATCCTGAGACTTCAGATGGTAGACTTCTACTGAAGAGTTTTAAATAATCTGCAAAACTTCCTATTGGAAACAGTTGTTTAATTTCTTAACAGTTCTTATCCTTACTTATGTTTAGAACCAGGAACAATTGAAAGATGATGACTCGGATCTGATCCTGAACGATGGAGATATCAGCTTGACCTATGGGGATTCTACTGTGAACACCGAGTCGGCACCATCAGGGGCCCCAAGGAGATTTATGGACAACAACTCTGAAGATGCCTTGGATCGGGAGCTTGCATTTGGAGACCATGAACTGGTCATTCGAGGGACGCGCCTGGTTCTTCCTATGGATGATTCTGAACCTGCATTAAATTCGTTAGATGATACGAGACACAGCCCAGCCTAAGCTTATTAATACTTACTTAGTGATTTGTATACTTTGCACATGTGATTGTGAAGAAATTTGTACTACCTACAAAGTCCTAGTGCATGTCTCAGAATGTGTAAGCTATATAAATACTATTTATATGGCATAGGAAGAGTATAAATATCCTGTACAAGGCAGATTGTGAGCAAACTATTCTTTTAAGTTTTGATGGCCGCATCATGTAGGCTGGATCTGTTTTCGAAAGTTACTTTTACGGTGATGTTGTGTGTTTTCTTAGGTTTATGTCTCAGTTCAAGTATAAAAAGTGACAGATTTACTCTTTCTTATATTTACCTGACACTTATCCAGAGTACCAAGTTCTTGTGATGTGAATTAATCTGTGTGTGTATGTTCGTGTGTATGTGTGTTTATGTGTGTGTGTGTGTACGTGTGTGTGCGATGGGGGAGGGAGAGGGCGAAAGGAGTGTCACTCCCTAGGGGACCCAGTGGGAAGGAGAGGGTCCTTTGTGGGAGACCTGTTGACTGCTGCTGCCTTTGTTGTGACCTTTTTCTTTCCCTTTTCTCTGGCACCCACTGTGGTCCGAGGAACTGGTGGCATTTTGATCTTGCCCCATTCGGGTTGGGGAGTGAAGTGTTGGGACCTTTTCCCTCTTTGCTATGAAAGAACAGACTCACTGACTACCGTATGTTGCTGTTCTGAAAGCAGACTGCAGATGACCTCCAAGACCTTAGAGATTTGCTTCCAAGGCCCAGATGGTGGGAGCCGCATCCGGCTGGCTTTGCCGAAGCACAGGTGTATATAGTTCAGGGCTCTTGAGGGTTTGGGGCAGGTGGAGAAGAGGGCAGAGGACAAGGAAGTAGTAAAGAAAATGGTGATGTCGGCGGTCTCTCTTCCCAGATATGTAAATATACCAGATAAATTTAAAGAAGAAATCTAATTGCTGCTTAATTTTTGATCATGTACTTTATCTGTATAGCAAGCTTTGTTGTCAGAAGTTTTTATATCAATTTAAATTGCTGTTCTTGAGCAGCCAAGCAGGAGCAAAATGTAAAAATCTTAAGCTTACTGTATCTGATCGTCATTTGTTAGTCTGTAGTAGATGTGAAAGTTAATTTATGAATCCGTGGTCACTCCATACTACACCAAAGGCAGTCCTGTGAGTAACGTGCTCCGGGGTGTTCATGCGAGGTGGTTCCTTTGTGTGCACTGGGTGTAGTTGTCTTCATTGTCATGTTATTTTTAATATTAAGTACCTAAGCTGCCATGTGAGTTTTTTTATTTTTATAGTTTTCAAGGAAGAGCACAGAAAAATTTCCCATTTCATATCATAGTGTGCAAGTGGATTCTATTTCATAATGCTGAAAATACCTAACGGTGCATTGAACACTTGGAAGGGAAATACTTTTTGATGTTGACTGTTTTTTGTTTTTGTTTTTGTTTTTAATTTTTTAATCTTTATTGGTACATTACATAAATGCATCATGATTGCACTCCATAATGGGGATTTGTACCAGTATAAGACACAACTTAATTCTCATTTTTTCCCATAGCCCTACCCACCCTACCGTCCCCCCATATACATAAAATGTGTTTCCTTACTTTTTTGTTACAATCTCATCATTTTTCCTCCTTCACCCTATTTTACATTGAGCATTTTCTATTTCACAATATATAACATACAATTCTAGGATTCATTTACATCTTTATTTTCTCATACCAGAGAAAAGATGCGATATGTACCTATCTGTGCCGTATTTATTTCACTTGTGAGGATATCCTCAAGGTATGTCCATTTGATGTTGACTGTTAATGACTCAGAAGAACAACACACGCCCTTGTGGATTTTTTCCTCAGGTCTGAGTAGCGTTGCCTTAAATTTTACCCAATTAGAAACTCACTTTATAATGTGATGTTCAAATTTTCCACCAAAAAAATCCTTCCAAACAAAAGACGTACTTGTTCTCCAAAAGGGTTCTGTGCTGTTGCAAATACTCCTTGAGATTTTAAGGGAATTTCCACATTGTACTCTAGTGGCAGCCTTGACTGTTGGCTCAGCCATTTGTGATGTAGTGGTAGCGACTTTCCTGCTATGCAGGACTCCCTCCTGTGAAGTGTATGTTTTATACGATGTGTGCCTCTTCATGCGGTAAATAATTTCTTGTTAATGTGTGTTTGAGGAGCTTTGAATGTCAGCGTTATTTGCCCACAGAGTTATTCAAGTTGTAAAAGGTTATACAATAATTTAACAACTACCTTTTTTTATTCTGTCAGGTTACTGAGCTCACTTTATGAAAATGACTGTAAATACTTAGCATGACAAATTCTGTAACTTGTCCGTGTCAGCATGCGTTAGGGAAACTGATAAAGCTTCAGTCCACTAAATCTGCCTTCAGTACTTTATCAAAGGGGAACCACGCCTGCTGTGCTAATGGCGGCATCACGAAGATTCTCTTCTCCTCCAGTCAATGTGCACATCTCCAGGCAAAGAAGAGATCATGTCTGCTCAAATACCGCTCGGATGGAGACACCTGAATGAACTTTGATGAAGTACAGTCTGAGTTACCATCATGCACAAGTAGAACTGCTCTCGGACCTGTTTTTCTGTTGTTTGCAGAACCTACATGTTTGATTGACTTGAACGTTGCATCTTTCGCGGTTCTTTTTTAAGGTCTCTTGGCCTTTATCCTAGTTGTCTGTGTTTCGGCAATGTGCTGTTGAAGTAATAGACTTTTTAATCTTTATGTATTTTTTGTTTTTTCCTTGAGGTACTTGGACAGATGTTATAGTGGTTTCTTTTAGAAAAATCTGTCATTAAAATTATAGCCTTGCCAATAACCACTTAACATACTGAGTCTCGGCTTATTCTAATGAGACATAAAAAGCACTGACTTCATTTATTTTTCTATCTATATACCTACCGGCAAAGGGGAAGGCTGATGTTTTAAAAAGAAACAAAAGCCTCACAGAGATTAACTTACGGGGTGGCAGTTTTGGTGCTTGTATGCAAAGTTGGATATATTTGCTTATGGTCACAATTGGACCATTTAAGAAATGCAGGTGAAAGCAGTCGTGTTCCATTACATGATTTGTGGCCTGTTAGCTCAGAAGCTGACAGTGTCATGAACATGTTGGCTCCCTGATGAGCGTGAGTCGATTCTGTATCGAATTTGGTAGAAAGACAGCTCTGAACGTGCTTGAAAGCAAGTGTGTCACATAGATAATCATCTAAGTTAAAGATACGTCTGTCTCTCTTTTCGTACATGAGATATTTTGTGGGTTAATTTGATGACAGCAGCTTTGTCTAGACTGGTTAATGGCACCAGCGACTCCAGCTCTGTTGCTCGCAGCCCAGTGAGAAGCACAGATGGGGCTGATGTGCAGCAGGCTCTTTCCTTGAATTAACTCACATTTTCTAACTCAACACACCAAGCCCTACATTAGATTTGATTTTTTTGGGGGAAGCAAAACATTTATTGCTATGTTTTACTCATAATGATCACATTCATCATAAGAAATTTGTACCTGTACACGGTGTATCTTGTCTCTTCCCCCCCCCATTCCCTTCTCCCTCTGACCCCTGTTATCCTATATACCAGCCAGAAAAGGAGAAGCTTATTTGCAAAAGCTTTGTTCCCAATTTTTTCTTTCTATTCTCTTTTGCTGTTGTCCCTTCCTTTCTTCCTCTCTCCCCCTTGAGTGTTCCCTTTCTTATTTGAACAATTTTTTCCCATTTCTCAATATCTAAAATACATCTTGGTCCTTATTTCACTTGGTTTCTTATACCAGAGAAACAAAGAGGTATTTTAATATGTGTGCCCGATTCATCTCATGAGGAGTATGGTCTCAAGGTGTGTCCATTTAGCTAGAAATGTCTCAAGTTTATCCTTTATGGCAGAGTAGAACTCCACTGATAGACATTTGGGCTGTTTCCAAGATTTAGCTATTACAAACTGCTGCTATAGATATTGGTATACATATACCACTGTGGTGTGGTGCTTTTAATTATTTTGGGAAGATACTAAGAAGAAGAATAACAGGCAAGTAGAGCCTCTAGTTTTAGTGTTTTTTATTTTGTTTTGTTTTGTTTGAGACAGGGTCTCACTTTTGTAGTTCAGGCTGGCCCTGAGCTCAGCCTTGAACTCACAGCAGTGCTCCTGCCTCTGCTTCCCAAGTGCTGGGATTACAGGCGTGAGCCACCATGCCTGGCACTGTAGTATGTGATACTGATTGAACATGATTCTCACCGCCCAGCATTGTTGTATGTGGTTACAGGGAATCGAACCCAGGCCCTTGCACTTGCAAAGCAGGCGTTGAAACCACTGAGCTAAATCCCTGGCCCCTCTACTTTTAGTTTTATTCAGGAATCTCTACTCTGATTTTCACAGTGGTTGCACTAGTCTGCATTCCCACCAACAGTAGAGTTCCTCTTCCCCAACATCCCCGTCAGCATTTGTTATTGGTTGATTTCTTGTTAATAGCTATTCTTTCTGGAGTGACATGGAATCTCAGTGTTCTTTTAATTTGCATCTTTCAAATGACCAGTGATGTTGAACATTTTTTTCGTGTGTTTCTTTGCTGTTTTTACTTCTTCATCTGAAAAAAAATCTGTTCATTTCATATGCCCATTTTTGGACTGTGTCTTTAAATTGGGGGGGGGGGTTCTGATTTTTTAAGTTCTTTATATATTCTAGATGTTAGTCCCTTGTCTGAGAAACAGCTATCAAATTTTTTTTTCCCAAACTGTGGGTTGTCCCTTCACTCTTTTGGTGGTTCCTTTTGCTGTGAAAAAGCCTTTTTAACAAGATGAGATCACAAGTGTTGATTCTTTGTGATAGTTCCTGTGTTTCCGTTTTAGTATTTACATTTTTTTATTCACTTTTAATTTCAGTTTAGTGTATCATGAGAGTCATTGGTCCAGGTTTAATTTTTAGCATGTGAGGTCAGTTTTCCAGCACCATTTCTTAAAGGTGCTATCTTTCTTCCAATGAAGATATTTGGTCTTTTTGTCAAAGATAAAGTGGCTGAGTGTGTTTGGAGTTGTTTCTGCATCGTCTAGTCTGTTTCATTGATCCTTGGGTCTGTTTTTGCCAGCCCCGTGCTGTTTTATCACAGTAACTTTATATAGTAAAATTTCAAGTCAGGGATTGTGATGACTCCTGCCCTGCCTTTGTTGTACAGAATTGCTGTTGCTATTCTACATTAGATTTGAGCAAGTACGTTAGTTAATCTGATGCAGTGCAGGAATGTAAGAAAGTAAAAGTATAGTTGTTTTGACTTTTATCAGGAAGCTTTTTCTTTTTCTTTTTTTTTTTTTTTGTACCGGGGGTCAAACTCTGGACCTTGCATTTACGAGGCAGGCTTATTGCCTCTGAGCTAACGCCCCATTATCAGAAGGCTCTTGACAAGAAATGTACCATCAAGATGATGCAAGAGGAAGCTTGAAAAGGAAAACAGCAGTTTCCCTCCCCCACCCCCTTTTTTTTTTAAATCTTTATTGGTACATTAAATATACACATCATGATTGCACTCCATAATGGGGATTTGTACCAGTATAAGACACAACTTAATTCTCATTTTTTCCCATAGCCCTACCCACCCTACCACCCCCCCCATATACATAAAATTTGTTTCCTTACTTTTTTGTTACAATCCCCACCCCCTTTTTTGTTCAGTGCTAGCGATTGAACTCAAGCCTTGTACACTCAGCTACATCTCCACCCCCACCCCCCTTTTGACACAGGGTCTTGCTTTTGTAGTTCAGGCTGGCCCTGAGCTTACTATGTAGCCCAGGCAAGCTTCAAACTCACAGCAATCCTCCTGCCTCTGCCTGCTGAGTGTTGGGATTACAGGCGTGAGCCACCACACACAGCATGGTGGTGTGTGGTACCCCGGGGATCAAACCTGGGTCCTTGAGCTTGCCAGACAGACATTAGAACCACTGAACCAAACCTCTGGCCCCAGGCTCTTTTTTATTTTGAGACAGGTTCATGCTAAATTACCCAGACTGGGCATGAGTTAGGATCACCTTGCCTTAGTTTCTCAGAATGCTGGGATTATAGATATGCGCTGCCACACCAAGCTTTATAGTTTGGGTACAGGCAGTGTGTATATGAGGTTTTTTGTTTGTTTGTTTGTTTCCTTGTTTGTTTGAGACAGGGTCTCTCTTTGTACTTCAGGCTGGCCCTGAACTCACTATGTAGCTCAGACCAGTCTCAAACTCACAGCAGCCCTCCTGCCTCTCCCTCCCAAGTGCTAGAATTACAGGCATGAGCCACCACACCCAGCACTGTGGTTTATGGTACTGATTGCTGATGGGCAGGAGTCACCACGCCCAGCATTGTGGTATGTGGTTACCAGGGATGGAACCTGGGACCTTGTATTTTCAAGGCAGGTGCTGGAACCCCTGAGCTAAATCGCTGGCTCTATGAGGTATTTTTAAATCTACATTTTATTTAAGTCTTAGCCATGCCATGAGAGTACATTCTTTTTTTCATTTCATACAGGAAGAAACCAAGGTTCAGAGATGTTGTAACATGAATAGTTAGTCACACAGTGAAGTCTGAGACCTAAGTCCTGATTCTTCTTTATTGCCAGCCCTAGAAACTGAACCCAGGACCTTTGCACTGTGCTATATCCCGTCCTTTTATATTTTATATTTTTAAAATTTTGAGACAGGGTCTCACTAAATTACTAAGTTGCCCAGAATGGGCTTGAACTTGCAATTTAGCTGCCTCAGCCTTCCAGAGTGCTGGGATTACAAGTAGGAGCCACCATGCCCAGCCAAAGTTCAAATTCGGACCCATTACTAGCTCCGCAGGCAGGTTCCACACTCAGTGATCTATCCTGACAGTATCCAGGACGGTGTAGGGAAAGCCTGCTGCCTACCATGTGCTTGTATCAGAACAAGGTAGAGCACGTAGTGGCAGCTCTGTCCCTCCATTTGGTGCCCTGTTGGCTTCAGGACTTGAGTTTCCCTGGTCAAGAGGATTCTCTTATTCTTAGCCAAGGGCCTGTCTGTGTCTGATCTGGCCCATAGGTAAAACAACCTGGCTGATAGCATTCCTTCACACTCTTCCTCCTGGCCTAGCCAGCACCAAGGCCATCTCCTATGGCAGAGTTTGCAGTCTTAAGCAATGGATTTGCATCCACATAGTTGAGTGAAAATCCGTAGACTTTGGAGTTAAAACAGTTACGAGGTCAAACCCAGGCTCTACTCCTTGCTTACTATGCAACACTGACCAATGACTTGACTTCAGCATCAGTCCATCCAAGAGATGGACCGGAGAACTTACTTTGTGTTAACTCGCAGTACAGATAGCACACAACTGAACAATGGTCCCGGCTCTCTGGGAGAGTATTCTCCAAGGGTGTGGATAGCTGTCTCATGGGGTTCTCAGGAGTCATTTGGGCAAGACCAATTAAATTCTAGCAGAGAAATACTGGTCTTTGGTAATTAGATAACTTCAAATACAATCACCATAAATCCTTTGATGTAAAAGTAGAGACTGCTGTGAAAGGGTACTATAATTGTGGTATAGAAACTGGAAGTGATTTTCCTGATAAAGTGATACTTAAGCTCAGACTTCAAGATAAGTCAAAAGGCAGAGAAATGCAGATTGGGGACATTTGGAGCACAGTGGACAGTGACCTGTAGTTAACGTCCCACACGATTGTCTAGTCAGGTTATCTATTGAGTGATCAAATCACGTGGGCTATGCTACATACATATGTGAGAAATAAAATAGATGTGCAACGACACTCACAGCACCTAAATACTAGTACAGAAGACAGTAATTGTGGAGTTACGTGTAGCCTGGTCCTGCTGGATCGCTGGGAGGACAAGTCCACGACTCTGTGTTGCTGCCCTCTGACATTTGAAAAGGGGAGCTGTGTCTGCCACAGTTTTTCTGTTCCCAGGAGAAACAACCATGTTGCCTCCATCTCCTGAACATCCTTACCAAAGCCCTACTGTCCATACACCACTCTAGCTTGGTTTCCCAGTTGCAGCACACCCTCCTGCACTGAGCGCAAAGTGTGGGCCAGCGCCTTGCCCTCGGGAGTTTACATTCTACGTGGGAAAGCCGACCATCACACATGCACGTGCACACACACACACTTCCTCACTCTTGGCACACATACACAAGAGAGAGACAGAAAAAGAGCAAGAGAGGGCGAGGCTCCTATGCAAAACAGCGAAAGATGGAGGCACCTGCCAAGTGAGGAGGTGGGGCAGGTGTGGGAGGCAGTCAAGAGTCCCCGAGTAAGGCAGCCCATTGAAACCAAGACTCAAAAGAGCCAGCTGCTGGGCAGAGAACAGCAGAGTGGCACAAAGCCCTGCTTTAGGGTCTGTGCCCAGTGAATACTTGTTGACAAGGACAGAAACGTTCTGACCTCATTTCATCCGGTGTTTGAAGGCCAGCATTGCCAGAATGAGAGAATCAATAGATGAACAGCTGGGAAGCCAGAGTCCGCCCTGCCTGCCGCTGGCCACTTTTAGGAAGCCGCCTAAATTTTTCTGAGCCTACTTCTTCCCATATAAAATGATGACAGTCCATAGATTTGGTAAACATTTAGTGAGCTGTTCCTATGTGCCAGGCACTGTGGTAGGTACTGGATTATGATTCCAGGCCCAAGAAGCTGCCAAGCCTGTGAAGAGATCAGATGATGTGACACGCTCTGCCTGGGGTTCAGAAGGCTTTTGAAACCAAGGTTGAGTGTTCTGTCTAGTTTTGCTGATGAGGTGCTATTTGAATAAAATGTGGAAAACTCTGCAGACCATGTAGATCCTCTGGGCTGTTTTCCTTCATCATCTCCAGTTCAGCAAGCTGGAAGTCTCCCAAGTGGCTGTCACTGTGAAGACGGAGCTCCGAGAACTGGCTTAGCTGAGGCTGTCATGGCTGGAGCCTGAACTCCCCGAGACCTGGAAATTTCTAGCCACGTCTGCCAAGTGAAAGAGCTCGCCTTTACTGTGAACTCTCACTGTGGCTGCAGTGTGGGGCGGGGCGGCCTGCTTTCCGTGTCCTGTTCAGACACTGCTCTGCTCCTTTTCCACTTGGTCCTATGCAGTGGGCACTGGGTCCCACCACAGACACAATAGTTATTTTCTTGTGCAAGTTATTTCTTTTGCAGCGATGGGGAAATGCGTTGAAAGCTCTGTGATCACTTCTTGGAAACGAGGTTTAATTCCTCCAGATTGGTTGGAACTGAAGTAGTTCACTGTGTGTTTCAATACTAATCCTAGAAAAATTGCTTGAGAAGCGTTCGATTCTTGGTTGCTTTAAGAGTCACGAGGCTTTATTGCATCATTTTGTCTTATTGTTCATTTGAATTTCCTATACAGCTGTGTTCCCATGTGGACTAAGGCAGAAAGCGATTGAGCTGTTTTGTTCATCTGAAGAGTCTGGAAGACTTCTGTCTCAGATAATGGAAGTCACCTGTCTTTTTTTTCCCCTCTCGGAACTGATTTATTATAAGAAAAGAAGATAGTAGCAATTGGACCCCCGATTGTGCTACAAATTGGTAAAAACACTTTCTCCAAACTCAACAAAGTTTCATTTTCCAAGATGAACCAGGAGGTTGATACTTAAACCCTTTTGCCAACTATTATTTTCTTTTTAAAGAGCAGGAAAAGTTTGTTGAGAAAGAAAGTTTCTGCCTAAAAGTGACAGAAGGGGGACCGAAGAGTGGCATGGCCCTGCCAACTATTATTTTATTTACTGACTGCCAGTCAGTAGGCACCGAGGCCCTCACCTGGGCTGAGCCCCGGGATGCCACTGGGGAGAGGGAGGTCACTAAATCGGGTTTCAGCTCTAGGGGAATGCAGTTGGCTACATGTTTCCCTGAAAATAAGACCTAACCAGAAAATAAGTTCTAGCATGAAGAGACTTCTCTGGAAAATGAGCCCTATTACATCTTTTGGAGCAAAACTTATTAAACTGTATGAGTTTAATAAGAAATAGGGCCTATTTTTCAGGGGATTGCTGACTTTGTAAGAAATCGTGAGAGCATTACTGTTGTGTGAACAGCGTTAGAATCGGGCTGCTCTGCGGGATTCAGCTCCTGCACATCACAGCCCATGGTAGGCAGAATCTAGTCCTCCTATACTGGCTGTACCTCAGTCCCTGGGACTTTTGAATAAGTTAGGTTGCACAGCAACGACAACTGAGGAAGTAAGATTGCTAATCAGACAGGGAATGCCTTCTAATCATCCAGATGGGCCCCATCTCATCACACAGGTCTTTAACATTGGAGATCCTTTCTTGGCTGCAGTCAGAGAAGGAGAGGTGACAACAGAAGCAAAGTGAGAGAGATACTGCATTGCTAGATTTTAAGACTTCTAGAGGCTGGAAAGGACGAGGAATAGAATCAGCTCTAGATCCTGCAGGAGGCTCACCGCCCTGCAGATCCATGTAATTACCCCTTGGAGGTCCTCGTCAGACTTGTGTTCTGCAGAGCTGTCAGACGACAAGTAGGTGTTTTAAGTCACCAAGTTTGTGGGAATTTTTTTAGGGCAGCAATAGAAAATGAACACACTGCTTCAGAGGGACAGAGTCCTGGCTCTGTCACTGCGAAGTCCACCAAAAACGGTATATGCCAGAAAAAGAAAAAAACTTGTAGAAGTATTTTAATACTAAATGTATTGAAATGTCATGAGATTTGTACAAGTTACCTTTGGCTTATATGATTACAAGAGGTATTCAAAGTAGTGGCCATGAGCTTGCAGACATTGTTTAGGACGGTGAACTGCCGATGTCTGGATACACTTTTCTTTTGGAAGACTGTATCACATTCAGAATGTCTGTTTTGCACCTGGCACTGTGTATGGTCCACTGGATAAAGAATTAAGCAAATCGCATGGTTCTCAGACTGGCAGGGGACAGTAGAAGTATACAAACGACTGTGATAGACACCGTGGTGTGATAGGTTCACGCTGGAGAGGGGTCTAGGCAAACCTCGGCAGCCTCAGGAGGGATGAGGGAGGCTGGAGGTGCCCAGCTGCTTCTCCGATATGACTGTAGCTTTAACTAGCATTCACACATTAATCACTGTTGTGAGGCGTGTCCCCCAGCCGTGGCCAGACACACCACATTACCAGAGAGGGCCAACACATGAGACACGACTAGATCTAGGTTTTAGATGCATCCCTCTCATGGCTGCAGTAGAAAGGACAGATTATCTACATCGACAGACTCAGCAGTGTCTGGAGAACAAATGCAGTGAATGAGTTGGGGGCTCAGGAGTTACAGTGATTCCCAGTGATCTGGATTGGGCAAATGGGTAAAACTAGAATTAAAAAAAAATCCCACTAAGACCAAGAGATTAAGTGATGTAGCAGCAAAAGCACAAATCTAAACTTGCTTCTAAGCCACACACACAAATGCCACATATTCTCTATCACATGTAGAAAGTAAAACAGTGGATTCCAGAGTAGAAGAGACTAGAATAGTAATCGCTAGAGGCTAGGAAGGAGGAGGAAGAAGAAAGAGGGAGGCTGTCTAATAGGTACCAAGGCACAGTTAGATGGCAGGAGCATGCGCAGTGCATAGGAAAACTAGTTTGTAATAGCCTATTGTATATTTTATGGAACTCTAGAAAAGAGAAACTCAAAGGCTCTGACACAAAGAAGTGATAAGGAGCTAAAAATGCTAATTATCCAGATTTGATCAGTATATGTTATATACGTACAATGAAATATTGCACTGTATCTCATCAATATATACAATTATTATGTGATAATTAAGAGTATTTCTTATTTTATGATTAAGCAAAACAAAATTTCACCGTTATTACCCTGTATATCATTATCTTCAAAGTAGTCTTTTAGACTGCAAAACATAAATAAAAATATTCTTACAAAAAAGAAACAACAGATAATAATTCAAATCTCTCTTTTCAGTAAACTAAGATATAGGACGGTATGTAGCTCAGGGGCACTGTGCCTGCCTGGTGAGAGCAAGGTCCTGAGGTTGATTCTGCATACCACAAAAAAACAAAACAAAAACTCAGTGGATGAAGATAAACTAGTAATATAAATGAAATCAAGCAGTATATATGTATTGAAATATTTTTAAAACAATGAAATTTGCAATTTGGGGAAATATTTGAACTTGTATTTCCTAATATATATATAATATATATTATAATATTATTATATATTTATTATAATATATATTTAATATCTATATTTGAACTTATATTTCCTTATATATAATATATATGAAATTTTTCCATTCCATATATATATATATATATATATATAATGTTTCTCATATAGGAGAAATTATATTATATTTGAGCTTATATGTCTGACATTTCACTAATGTATGTTCTCTGTTGCATCCATTTACCTATGAATGCCTGAAGTTTATCTTTCTTTCAGTTTTTTGAGACAGGGTCTCGCTTTGTAGTTCAAGCTGGCCCTGAACTCAGCCTCAAACTCAGCAATCCTCCTGCCTCTGCCTCCCGAGTGCTGAGATTACAGGCGTGAGCCACCACATCCAGCACTGTGGTATGTGGTACTGGTTGCTGCTGGGTGTGAGTCACCACACCCGACATTGTTCTATGTGGTTACCAGGGATCAAACTAGGGATGCCAGAACCCCTGAGCTAAATCCCTGGCCCCAAGTTTATCCTTTTTTATAGCAGCATAGTGCTGTACTGTATATAAATATCACATTTTCTTTATCCATTCCTCTGAACTGTTTCCAAGATCTAACTATTACAAGTTATGCTGCTATGAACATGGGTGTGTAAGTATCCCTGTAATATGATTATTATAACTCATTAGGGAAGATACCTAGAAAGGGGATAGCTGGATCAAACGGAATTTCTACTTTAGTTTTTTGGGGAGTCTCCATGCTTATTTCCATAATGGTTGTACAGGTTTACAATCTCACCAACACTACAATAAAGCTCCTTCTTTCCCACATCCTCACCAGCATTTTTTATTATTAGATATTTTGATGATAACCATTCTTTCTAGGGTAAGATGGTATCTCAATATAGTATTAATTTGCATTTCTCTAAGGGCCAGCAATGATTAACATCTTTTTCATTTATTTATTGGCCATTTGTACTTTTGAGAAATGTCTATTCATTTTGTTTGCTAAATTTGTGGTTGGGTCTTTTATTTGGGGGGGGTCTGATTTTTTTTGAAGTCTTCGCATATTCTTGATGTTGGCCCGCTGTCTGTAAAATAGATGGCAAAAATTTTTCCATTCCATAGACTTTCTCTTCGCTCTGTTGGTTGTTCCCTTTGATATATAGAAGACTTTAAATTTGATAAGACCCCATTTGTTGATTCTCAGTATTATTTCTTGTGCCACTGTGATTCTGTTTTGAAAGCCCTTGCCTAGGCCTACGTCTTTTTTTTTTTAAATCTTTACTGGTACATCATGTATACACATCATCATTGCATTCAACATTGAGAGTTTGTACCAGAATATGACATGACTTGATTCTCATTTTTTCCCCTTTCCCCCTGCCCTCCAACTCCCACCCCCTATATATATATAATCTTTGTTTCCTTTTTTCTTTATTAGTATCACATTCTTTTTCCTCTTGTTATTACTCCTACACCCTCTTTTTTTAAAAAAAAATTCTTTTTTTTTTGAGACAGTGTCTCGCTTTGTAGTTTAGGCTAGCCCTCAACTCACTGTGAGTCCAGATGAGCCTTGAACTCACAGCAGTCCTCCTGCCTCTGCCTCCTGATTGCTGGGATTACAGGCGTGAGCCACCACACCCTGCACTGTGGTGTGTGGTTCTGATTGCTGGTGGGCATGAGTCTTCTCGCCCCACATTGTTGTATGTGGTTACCAGGGATCGAACCCGGGTCCTTGTGCTTCCAAGGCAGGCGCCAGAACCACTGAACTAAATCCCCAGCCCTAGGCCTATGTTTTAATCAGTTGTACCTATTTTATCTTCTAGTAGACTAAGTGTTTCTGTTTTAACACCTAGATCTTTGATCCATTTTGATTTTAGTTTAGTATACGGTGAGTTATATGGGTCTAGCTCAATCTTCTGTATATAGATATCTGATTTTCCCAGCACCATTTATTGAAAAGGCTATCTTTTCTTCAGTGTATGTTTTTGGTTCCTTTGTCAAAGGTCAAATAGCCATATGTGCCTGAGATGTTTTCACTTCTATTCTGTTCTACTGATCCACACACCTATTTTTGTGCCCAAACCAAGCTGTTTTAATCACTGTAGTTTTAATATAACTTCCAGTCTGGGATTGTGATGCTGTGCTTTTATTACTCAGGATTGCTTTTGCTATCCAGTCTTTTATGATTCCATATAAATTTTAGGACTGTTTTCTCTAGCTTTATGAGAAACAGCATTGGTATTTTGCCTGGGGTTTCATTAAATTTGTATATCAGTTTGGGAACTACAGCCATTTTTATTATATTGGTTCTGCCTACTCAGGAACAGTGAGTATTTTTCTATGTTCTGATGTCCTTTTCAATTTCCTTTTTCAGTCTGATGTAATTTCACTGCAGAGGTCTTTCACTGCCTAAGTTAGGTTAATATTTAATTATTTAAATTTTTGATGCTTTTTTTTTTTCAGATCGGGTCTCACTTTGTAGTGTGGCCCTGAATTTACTATGTAGCCTAGGCCAACCTCTAACTCAGAATCCTCCTGCCTCTGTCCACCAAGTACCGGGATTACAGGAATGTGCCACCACGTCCAGATGCTTATTTCTTTTTCAGTGTATTGGAATGTGATTGATTTTTTATCTTTATTTTGTATTCTGCTACACTGCTGAATTTGGTTATCAATTCTAGGAGTTTTTTGGATCCTGTAAGTGAAGGATCATGTCATCTGCAAATAATGATATTTTGACTCTGAAGTTTCTGATATGTATCTTTTATTTTTTTCTCTTGCCTGATTGCTTGGCTAATGATTCAAAGACTATGTTAAACTGCATTGGTTATAAGGAACATCTTGAGGTGTCTTGTTCCTAATTTTAGAGGAAAGGCTTTCTTTCAGTTTTTCCCCATTTAACATGATGTTGGCAGCAGATTGACCATTAATGGCTTTTACCTTGTTGAGATAAGGACCTTCTGTACCTATTTTCTTTAGAATTTTAAACATGAGTGGATGTTGGATTTTCTCAAAGGTTTTTTCTTCATCTATGAGACGATTATGTGATTTTTGTCCTTGCCTCTATCTATGTAATAAATTACATTTATTGATTTACTTATATCAAACCATCCTTGCACCCTTGGGATGTGAGCCTACTCAGTCATGGTATATGATCTTTTGGATGATTTGTCACATTCTGTCTGCCACTATCTTGTCAAAGATTTTTGCATCGGGCCGGGGATTTAGCTCAGTGGTTCCAGTGCCTGTCTTGCAAGTGCAAGGGCCTGCGTTTGATTCCCCGGTAACCATATAAAATACTGGGTGTGGAGACTCACGCCCAGCAGCAATCAGTACCACATACCACAGTGCCGGGCATGGTGGCTCACGCCTATAATCCCAGCACTCGGGAGGCAGAGGCAGGAGGATTGCTGTGCTGTGAGTTTGAGGCTGAGCTCAGGGCCAGCCTGAACTACAAAGCGAGACCCTGTCTCAAAAAAAAAAAAAAAAGAATTTTGCTTCTTTGTCCATTAGACAAGTTGGCCTATCATTGTCTTTTTTGGTTAGATCCTTTTCTGGTTTGGGGATCAAGATAATATTAGCTTCTGGGAGTGATTTTGAAAGTATCCTTTCCCTCTTCATTTCATTAGAATGTCTGAAGGATGGTAGTATTAGATCTTCCTGGCAGTTCCTGTAGAATTTGACTGCGAATACAGTAGGTCCTGCACATCTCTCAGTTGGTAGTTTTTAAAATTATTATTGTTATTACTCCTTAAATTTCATTGCTTGTTATCGCATTGTTAAGATTTTAGTCTTCTTGGTTCAGTTTTGGCATTTCTTGTGTATCTAGGAATCTCTCCATTTCTTCTGAGTTCTTCCACTGTTTGGCACATATGTTTGTGGAGTAGTTGCTAACAACGTTTTTGGATTTCAGCAGTGTCCATCATTTCACCTTTTTGATTTCTAATTGCATTAATTTGTGTCTCTTCTTTCCTTTTGGAGAAAGATTTGGTTTTTCTATTTTATTTATTCTTTCAAAGAACCATGTCTTTGATTCACTGATTCTTTGTGTTGATTTTTTTTAGTCTCCATTTCATAAATTTCTATTCGGATATTTATAATTTCCTTCCTTGTACAAGCTCTGGGTTTGATTTGTTCCTGTTTTTCTAAGACCTTGAGATGTGTTGCTAAGTTATTTATTAGGGATTGGTTTGTTTTTCTAATGTGACCATTCACTCCTATCAACTTCCCTCACAGGATTGCTTTCATTGTGTCGCATAAATTCTGGTATATTGTACTGATGTTATCATTTAATTCTGGGAACTATCTTATTTCCTCTGTGACCCATTGATCAAGAGTGTGTTGTTTAAATTCCATATGTTTGCGTAGTTTCTGTGCTCTCTTTTGCTATTGATTTCTAGTTTTATTGCACTATGATCTGATACATGGTAAAATTTCAATTCTTTTGTATTTACTTTGGTGCACATTATTATCTAGCCTGCGGTCTATTATGGATGAAACTGTGGGATTTTTGTTTGTTTTGTTTTGTTTTGTTTTGTTTTTTTTAATACTGGGGATACAACTCAGAACCTTGTGCTTCTGGGTAAGGTGCCAGAACTACTGAGGTAAATACCCGGACCTGTGATTATGAAAGAAGTATCAAGTATGGCTAAAAATTATTGTATTGTTTTTGGTGAGTGGAACATTCTGTATATATCTTCTCTTTGAAGATTCAGTTCAACTCTAATATTTCTTTATTGATTTTTTTGTTTAGTTGATCTGCCTGTTTGTGATAGCAAGGCATTGAGATCTCCTACTATAACTGTAATGATGCTTATCTGATCTTTTGTGTCCTCCAGTGTTTGTATTATGAAATTATATGCACCATGATTTGGTGGATATATAACTGTTATCTCTTCATGTTGAATAGTTCCACTAACCAATATTTAACATATTTGCCCCTTTTAATCAGCTTTGACTTTAAATACACTTTATCTGAAGTAGGAGAGCTGGTCCTCCTTGTGTAAAGGTTTCCGTTGTGTGTAATATTATTTTCCATCCTTCAATGTCTAGTTTATGATTTTTTTTTTTTTTTAGTTTTTTGAGACAGGGTCTCACTTTGTAGTTCACGCTGTCCTAAACTCATCCTGGGACTCAGTAATCCTCCTGCCTCTGCCTCCCAAGTACTGGGATTACAGACATGATCCACCATGCCCGGCATTGTTGTATGTGGTTTCCAGAGATCGAACTCAGGACCTTGCACTTGCCAGGCAAATGCCAAAACCACTGAGCTAAATCCCCAGCCCTGAGAAACCTGTTGTAATTCTGACAGGTGGTCTTTTTTATAGGCGATTTCACTGTCATTCACTAGCAATCTTTATTATTCTATTCCTGTGTATTTCTAATATTTTAATTATTATGTGATTTGGAGGTTTTTCTCTGATAATGGCTATTTAGGGTTCTACCATGCTTCACTTATCTGTACATTAAGTTCTTTTTCCATGTCTGGAAAGTTTTCTGCTATCACTTGTGCAAATGGATTTTTTATGCCCTTTGTGTTGTCTTCCTATTTTTCACTAATTCCAATTACAGTGGTACCTCGGTTCATGAGTGCTTTTGTTTGCAAACAAGCTGGTTTGCAAACTGAAATGTCTGACAAAATTTTGGTTTTTTTTTGTGAACCCTGCATCTCATGATGAGCACAACTGTGACTACTTTTTCCACACGAATATGAACATGGCCATCTTTCCCAGAATCATGGGACAAATTGTTTGTGAACTGAACAATCATGGGACAATTGTTTGTGAACTCTTATGTTAGACCTATTTGAATCATTTAAAAGCTATTTGATCCATTTTCACCTTCCCTTATTTTTTTAAGGTATCTTGTTAGCTGGTCATTGATCACAGCCTTGTCCTCTAGAGCTGATACTCTTTCTTCACATTGGTCACTTCTGCAAACCATATTTTCAGTCATGTTTTTAATCTCTTGGATTTCTGTTTGGAGCATTCTTATAGATTCTCATTCTTTCCTATCATAGGATGTAATGTTTCCATCTCTTTCTATGCTCCACTAATGTCTTATTAGTGTCTTCTCTAGTCTTGCTGATCATTTATTTCATTACATGCTTATTTGTATCTCCTTTAAGTTTGCCAAGCACATTATAGAACTATTTTACCTTTATTGATGCCCTTTCAGATATATCTATTGTGTAGCTTATTATTTCCTCCCCCTTGTTTCCCCCATACCAATTTTGTGGGGGGTGAGTTTATGGAGGCATTTTCTTGCCTTGTCTTTTCATGTTTCTGCTATTTGTTTGTTTCTTTGTGCTGGGCTTTGCAAATTCTTTGGCCCACTGCCTGGTTCTTTGGGAGTGAGCCATGGTACTGTTTATGAGCCCCCAGGTAATCCAGGCACTGGCATATAAAACTGTCACCCACTACTCTTACCTTGTCTGTGGTAGTCAGTTCAATGACAACAATGACATCAAATGTCAATTGGATATCAACAAGCCCTAGGAACTACTCATGAACAACCTTTTACCCAAAACTAAGAAGACTGATTTTAGTGAAGACAATTAGCTCTCCCTTATATTTACATATAGTAATTCAAAGCTCTGATTTCTGCTTGATGTTGGCAGCAGTACTAAAGCTCATATATACCATTAGGTAAGTGGCTTCTTCTTCAGGACCTGCCCTCTGATGATTACTCCCACAGATCCCAACCTCCCACAACAGAATACAGGTCCCCTGAGCTTCCTGTTCTGAGGCCAAGTCTCCTGGGTAATCCCAGGAGATACCTATTTAGCTCTCACTCTCTCCGAGCCTATTTCCAAGGGTGTCTCTCACCCAGTTTCTGTGAAACGGTATCATTTCAATCCTAAAGTGAAACTCCCCTCCTGAGTGTTGGTCTCTTCTTCAATTAGGTAGACCCCAGATTGGAGAACTCAGGCACTGGGGGAGGGACACTCAGTTCCAGAGCTCTCTGGGCTTTGGCACAGGTCCCTAGTTGGCCATGATGTTGGCTGGTGTCAGACAGGTGCTTCCAGGGTCCTCTGGGCTCCAGTATGGGTCCCCAGTCGCCTACAGCATCCGTTGGGAGTGGGGCAGTGGGTACTTCCCCTTAAAGATAATATTTCTAAAAATAAATGCGCCTTACTTAGGTAAATGAAGTTGGAGCTGAAATGGAAGAATAGGCATAGGAGAACAGGACAAAGGCTTCCAAATAAAACAGTTAGGAAAGACCATAAGTTTGACAAACACCAGGGTTTATAAGCCAATTTCCCATTATAACCTAAATTTCCCATTATAACCTAAGAACATCTGGAGCTTTTTGCTACAGGGAAAATAATTATCTTAACCAAAATACAATGGATGAAGAAAAATTAAATTATTTTCTCTTCTTTCCAAAAAAAAAGAAAGAAGAAGATGAAGGAAAAGGAAAGAAAAGAAAATTGACAGTTTCAGAAGTTTTAGGGGAATGGTGGGTGGTGTTATTAGAAAACTTACACATGCATTACTCTGGATTTCAGCATATGCACCACTGGTCTGGCCAGAAAGGTGAAAATATATGTTGTGGGCTCTCGAAAATGCAATCCTTAGCATTGTCCAGGAAGGTCAAGGGCCAGGGAATGAATACTGGATATGGAAAGGAAGCCACATCTAGTTGGCCAGATCCTTTCTGGTTCTGTGGAGATTTTAGTGTAAGCAGAGAGAGCTTTACTTTTTGCCTTTCCTCAAAGGCTGTTATGAGAGTTTGCAGCACACCCAACTAAACAGTCAAGGCCATCTGGGGTGCTTTGCTCTGACAGCATGCTGTGCCAGTTGCTGGCAGAAATCACCAGTGACTGAAGTGCAGTCTTGGTGAAAATTAGAGCCAAACAAGCAAATAATAGGGCAAACTCAAATATGACTGGATACTAACAGTTTTAAATTGATATTTGCCTCAGTAGAGGAAAATCAGCAAGTGACAGAGTAACTTACTAAAAAAAAAAATATACAGGCCCATATTATGATGAAGGAAACAGCTGGTTTTTGTTTTCTCAAGTTTTATTAATTCATCTGGGGTGTGAGTCACCACTTCACCCAGCCCATATTTCCAAAGTGAAGTCTTCCTTGCCTCCAGAGTAGTTGGGAAAAGTCACTTTGGAACTACTACCCTAAAGGAAAGCTGATTCCCAGAGTGGTACTATTTTAAAAACATGCAGTGTGGTCTTGATAGGTATTTCCTAAAATTACTTCTATGTTAAACCATGACTACATTCCTTCCTTAGCAGGATTTTATTCCTCCACCCAGAAACTGGAGGAATGACTGATGTATTGACCCCAAATACACGTCTTAACCCAGAACCTGACAAAACAGGCCTTTTACCTATAAGACATCTTTATTGGCTCACTTCAGTCTTTCCCAGGACAGAGTGGGATTGTAGCCCCTACCAGGGTCAATAAAGAAGGAAAAGTTTCCCTGCTTTCTGCTTAAAGTTTTCTTAAACCCATGCCAGTCTTAACCTAGAAAGTGAGCTCAGAAGTAGGTCCCAAGGAGAGGAGGAAGACTGTTGCTTGCCACCATCTGGCTTAGCTATTCTACATTCTCACCTACTCCTTTAGATATCCAGTGCTGCATTTCCAAGATGGCAGTTTCAAGTTCCCAGTTCGTTACAGTCCAGGACAAAGCTGGCCAGTCTACGCAACCTTGGAGCCAGCCACTTGCTTTCATCACAGTGTACTCAATGCAGCTGAGCTCTGCTCTTTCTGATTCATGGGGAAGGATGCCAGTAGTGGCATTCAAACCTCTACCTTTTATAGGAGACTAATGACTTGATTACTATTTCTCCCTCCTTCTTTCCTTCCTTTAACAGACTTTGCGTGTTTCCCTACCCTTGGTACTGAAGATCAACGGCAAATTTTAAGACTGGCTCCTGCCCTCAAGGAATTTAATTTAGTGGAAGAGACAGACCAGTAATTGATGTAATTGGTTATGTAGTTCGAGAGCTCAGAATTGCTGGTTTGTAAATATTTTAGACTAGGATGTTTCGTTTTTTCCTGCATAGAACTCCATGCTACCTTTTCCTTATGCTCTTTATCATGATCACTGGCTTAGAAGTTATGTATTTTCTATCCGTTGAACCTGTGGCTCGTCTCCTTTCCATACCCTGGTATATTAAAGAGCTATATTAAATAACTTTGTTATTAACCTAAGGAGGAAACGAAAGAGTAGCCTCAAAATCCATGCCAGTTACACAATGTCTTACGAACAATAATCCAACTCTATATTAAATAAAGCACAAAACAGATCTCAAATGTTTAAATGACATGACTGAAGTTGCAGAATCATGTCTACCCTGGTAGTTCAGGACAGGTGTTACCAGCTTCAGGTTCATTAAGCTCAGTCTTTTGGCGATGTCCCTCGTAGTAATTGAAAACTCTAATTTACATAAAGAACACAATGTCATCGGTGCGCCCTTTCCTCTACTCCCTATCAGATTGGATCTAGATACAATGCTGGCAAGATCAACAGGCACACAATCAATTAGTGATGTGTTTGGGCCAATGGGAATTACTTTGACAGTCTGTTCTAACCATACAAGCAATGTTTCCAGTAAAAAGTTTTATGAGGTGTTGTCACAGATGTAAATGTTTCATAAAGATATCACTTGAGTTGTAAATCATATACTTGAATACGTTCTAAAGTCACCTCATTAAGTACTAAGGAAAACTGTGTCTTTCACATAAACCTCAGTCTCGAGTGACTACAAAAATGGAACAAAGGATTAAAAGCAGAGATCAAGCCTCAGCTTTCTATGACTGAACTTTCAGACTGATAGGAATATGAAAGTTTCCCTTATCGTTTTCTACAACCTTCCTTTCTAGAACATGCCTTTCAAAAGTTTCCTTGTCTCGCAAGGTCCATCAGATTCTCCAGAGATATTAGAACTGGAAAAATAAGTCAGACTTAAAAAACAATTTTGACTTACTGATGTATGATTGACAAACTGTAAGTTTTATCTCTTCTAGTACATCAGTACGTCTTCTATCTAATATATCAGTATATCTTCTAGTATATCTATGAGTTTCAAAAATGCACACAAACATGTAACTATCACCACAATCAAGATACAGGACATGTTCATGTTCACAAAGCATTCTCTGCGTCCCTTTGTGAGTTAACCCCTTTATTGGCCCAGTTTCTGGCAAACACGACCTGTTTCTTTTCTGTTCTCATGGTTTTTCTGTTTTCAGAATGTCATGGAGATAGAATCTACAGCACATGGCTCTTTGTAGACTCTTTCACTTTTGAAATTAATAATACTGTTTTTCAGATAATAAGATAATGCATGTATATAGTGGGAACAAAATATTTAGGAAACACAAAAACGTTTCCCTATAATGACCATGGGAACGTAGGTGTCTCTTTGACATCTGGCTTCATTTCCTATGGGTATATACCCAGATGTGGGACAGCTGGGTCACACGGCAGTTCCATGTCTAAGTTTTTGAGGAACTGCCACAGTATTCTCCACAATGGCTGGACTGATTTTCCTTCCTACTAACGGTGTGAAATGGTTTCTCTTTTATCTGCACCCTTAACAGCAATAACCAGAACAGAGGATTTGGAATGTTTCCCCTCAAAGAAATAATAAATGTTTAAGGTGATGTATATGCTAGTTATCCTGATTTGATCATTAAACAAAGTATCCATGTATTGTAACTTCACACTGCACACTATACACTTACTCACTCATCCTGTGTTAATTAAAAATGATAAAAATGCTCCCTATAGGTAATCATTGTTAACGTCTTGATGTGTTTACTTTCAGTCTTTTATTTTACTCTATATGCACCTGCACTCACCCATATGGGAACAAATGCAGAAAACTCTGATCCATACATAGTACATGTGTGGCTGTGGGAGCCATGGACAGAAAGGATGACTTACTAAGAATGGCATGAATACGTGAATGAACGAACCAACCAACATGCAAACTAAGGTCAAACATTCCCTTTACCAGCCTGGTAAGTGCCATTCATTCCTTCTTTTTCACTGGAAAATGTCTTTTGGAGCACTATTGCAGAAGCTACCGCCGAGAGGGTGAATCTTACTTCCAAATGCCTTGGCATTTCTGACTCAGGCCTATACTGCTTGGCAAGACAGCGCTTAACAACTACTTTTCCCCTTATCTTGGCTGGCTTGGTATCATCAAGGAGATGTGAAGGGTGCAGAGAAGGGAGCTGGCAGGGAGGGAAAGAGCTGTCTGCTCAGAGATGTTGATGGGCGTGCAGAGCCGGGACTAGTGTGTGCTCAACAGCAGGTGGAAAGCGCGGACCCTACCACCCTTCTGCAGAGAAAACTGCAAGTGCATGTTTATGAACCAAGGGAAGGTGACGGTGAGGGAAGTGAGAAATTGACAGAGCCAAGACCGGGCTTGTTTTTCTTTTTTCCCCTCATCGTTGGCTATTTGTCACAGGTGGTACTAACAACAGTAGTTATCACTTGCTGGAGCTTCTAACCTGGGTCAGGCACAGGGTTAAGCCCTTCACACAAGCTGTCTCACTCAACCACCCCAACCGCCCTCTGAGTTAGGCATCATTATTGTCCCCTCTCTTACAAGTGAGGAGGAAGCCAAGGCCCAGAGAGATTCAGTGAATGTGCAAAGCCACACAGCAACTTAATACAGTGCCTGAGCTCCAGTGAGCACCCTATCAACAGTAGCGGTTCTGGTTGGTGTGACTATTATTTATTATAAGACACGAATGATGACATAGTTGGCTCAAATCAAACCTTGGACTCCAAGGCTTGAAGCGAGCGTGAGATGCAGATTCCCAGAGGCATCCTGAAGCTTATGAGACCTGCGAAATGAAGCATGAGGATCTTGTTTTCCTTTTCTGCTTCTACAAGACTTAGGAAGGTGGCTCCTTGGGTGGTGAACAAAATGACGCTGAGCTTGGGTTTGGCTCCTTCCTGATTCCCACAAATGTCCTTAACATTTTCCATTTTCTGAGCACTTTTGTGAAACAGCTCTGATGTGGTTGACAGGATTTGTAGTGAAAGCCAAGTCAAGCATTACTCTGGAGCAAAGCTGGAAGTCCTTAAGGGTCTTGTCAGTGCTCACGTACCCACAGCCTCTTGCTCTTTGTGGCCCAAGGCCGAGGCTTCCTGGCGTCAGTGGCTGAGCACAGTGCACTCATTGATTCCCGAGCCACATCTCAGGCTGAGTAACCAACACCCTACATGCTTGGCTTGGGCTGACAGGCACCTTCTCCAGGGAGAGCTCAGCTGGAGCCCCCCACCCGCCTGGGAGGCTCTCTGTGGTTCAGGATTGCTGTTTCCTGCTCCAGATAGTTTCCCTCTGTATGTTTTCTGCAGCTTTGTTTCCAGGACCCTGGAGAAATTTTGAAACTTAAAATTACCCATGTGCCAGGAATCCCCACAGCCTCCTTGTGAGGGTAGATGAGCACCATATGCTGTTTATATGAAAACGAATGTCTTCCCCCTGTGGAGCACGTGCGCCTGAGTCACTGGCTAACCCCTCTTTTACCTTAGCAGCTGGAGCAATGGTCCTCTGGGCGAGGATGTGTGTGCAGATAGAAATTTGGCTCTAAAAAGCCCCAAACATTTGTTTGTGCAAGAGTTCATCTTCCAGAGAGGCAGATGGTGGGCAGGCCCACATGCCTCCATGGGGCTGGTTGAAGAAATCAGAAAAGAAGACAGATAGCGCTGGAGAATTTCCTTCTGCTCCCCTAGACAGACTTTCAGAGAGGTCCCCTCACCCCGATGACCCTCAACATCTTGAACCCTAGAGATGGAGACAGCGGAGGCTCTCTTTTCTTAGACTTCAGGTACACATGCTCCTCAACTTATGGTGGGTTTCCATCCCAATATACCCATTGTAAGTTGAAAATGTAGGGCCGGGGAGTTAGCTCAGTGGTTCCAGCACCTGTCTTGAAAGCGCCAAGGACCTGGGTTCGATCCCAGGTAACCACATAACAATACTGGGTGTGGAGACTCACCCCAGCAGCAACCAGTACCACATACCACAGTGCCGGGCGTGGTGGCTCACGCCTGTCATCCCAGCACTTGGGAGGCAGAGGCAAGAGGATTGCTGTGATGTGAGTTGGAGGCTGAGCTCAGGGCCAGCCTGAACTACAAAGCGAGACCCTGTCTCAAAAAAATCTAAAAAAAAAGAGAAAATGTAATGAGTGAACAGTGCATTAATACACCTGACGTACTGAACATGGCTGCTTGACCTAGCCTAACTTGATTATGCTCAGAACACTCACATTAGCCTATGGCTTGGTAAAATTGTCTAACATAAAATCTATTCTACAGCAAAGTGCTGAATATCTCTTGTAATTTATTGACTATGGTAATGAAAGTGATAAAACAGAATTGCTATATGCATATACTTTGGCTATAAAGAAGAAAAATCATAAGTGAAATCAGAATAAATCAGGGCTTTACTGGAGCTATTGCTTGGCATGAGCAATGACCATTTACTTATCCATTTATTCATTCATCACCTAATTAGTGGGCTCCTACTACATACATGCATGTCTGAAATTGCTGTAAGGTCAGCCCTAACCACTTATCTCCATTGATGTCCCAACTAGGGTACTGGACCATTACTTAAAATTGTGGAAGTCAGGAAAGCCAAGACTCTACAGGCTAGGACACTTAGTAAGCCTATTGTATGTTATAATTCAATGACATTTATGAATTAGTTTCTTCATTCTTTCAACCAACAATTCCTGAGTCTCTACTGTGTACCAGACAGTGAGCTAAGCAATAGGGTCTTGAGAAGGGAGAATCCCAGCTGTGATGAAAGGGAATTTCATATAGTAGTACCAAACATTTATTAGGTGCTTACAATGCATGATAAGCACCATTCTGAGTATTTCCCATGCCCTTTCTCTTTGAATCTCCAATTCAGCACAGGCAGGAAGAGTAACACACATGGAGAAATTTAAGTATAGAGGATTTGCTGGCTTGCTCAAGGCCACAGCTATGGTTTGGATATGGTTTGAGTGTACTCTGTAATCCCAGGACTCGGGAGGCAGAGGCAGGAGGATTGCTGTGAGTTCAAGGCTAGCCTGGGCTACATAGTGAGCTCAGGGCCAGCCTGAACTACAAAGTAAGACCTTGCCTCAAAAAAGGAGGAGGAAGAGGAGGAGGAGAAAAGAAAAGAAAAACAAAGAATGGTTTTTACTTTTAAGTGGGTGAATAAATCAAAATAATATATTGTGGCTCATGAATGATATGAAATTTGCATTTCAGTGTCCATCCATAAGGTTTTATAGGGACACACATCTGTCCACTCATTTATCTCTTATCTAAGTCTTTTATAGTACAGTGGCAGAGGTGAGTTGTGGCAGAGACTCTATGGCTTAAAAAGTTGGCAAAATGAGTTTATTAACTCCCTGCCCTAGTCGGTCACTATTAGAAAAGAAAGGAGACCTCTGCTTATCTCTGCTTATAGGTGATCTCCAGAGCTCTGCTCCTTCTATCTGAGCTCTTCCTCAGCTACCTGGTGAGACTTCTGGGCAGGCTCATGTTATGGGTGCCTTGAGTTATTTGCAGCACTTCTTCCCAGAGTCTTTGGGGCCTGAGATATTCAGGGTAGTACTGGGCTCTTCATCAAGTGTTTAGATGCAAATGGAGACTGCAGACTTGAGGTTCTTCATGAGCAAAGCCCTAAAAGCTGTCCTGTTAGTCTCTGCTGAGAGGGGCCAAAGTAGCTCAGGCTCCACTGAGCCACATGTGGGACCTTATATGGGCATAATCTTCTGAACTTGGCTTGTCACACTCTGTAATATGGTCAGATCAACTTTCTAAAATATTTATTTTTAAGTTGATAGATAAAAATGTGTGGCTTTTTTGTACACAATGTGACATTTTGAAATATAGCTAACACATACGGTCAGACCTACTTAAAAAAATTTAATTGATTTTATTGGTATATTTTAAGTGTATATTTATGATCACATTCATCACTGAGAATTTGTGCCTGTACATAATATATCTTGAGGCTTATTTTTTTTCTCATTCCCCTGCCCTCTTTTCAACCCTTCCACCCACCATATATATTAGCTTTGTTTCCATTTTATCCTTCTTTCAGATCCACTTGTAAGCTTGTGTGTGAGCATTTCTTTTCTTTCCATTTAATCAGGCTTTGGGAGTTAGCTCTGCTACTCTTTCAGGGAGCAATAATGTTGTCAACTTTTGTGTAACTCTTATTTGTGCATCAGATGACAGTTGCCTTCCTTTTGGCATTTGTCTCCCT
Source organism: Petromus typicus (assembly GCA_004026965.1). Taxonomy (NCBI): domain Eukaryota; kingdom Metazoa; phylum Chordata; class Mammalia; order Rodentia; family Petromuridae; genus Petromus; species Petromus typicus. The sequence goes on from PVIR01002243.1 coordinate 77,083, forward strand.
TCCCATTTGTCTGCAGGAGGAAGGAAGAGTTTCTGTAAGTGGTGGAGCGGGAGAAATGCCCCTTCACTATCTTATTTGCTTCCTGGGATTAGTGTGCTTGAAGGGATGTTGATAAAGAAAATATTTCCTGTGTGCCTCTGGGTGAAGCATCCCAGCGGGGTTAACTCACTCATATTTCCCAGCATGCTTTCATTTGCCCACTGCCCACTAAAGGCCAAGTCTGGTGCTAGGCCAGCGATGAAACAGTGAATGTAACAAAGATAGTCTCTATTCTTTTTTCTTTTTTCTTGAGACAAGGAATTGCTTTGTAGCTCAGGATGGCCCTGAACTCACTATGTAGCTCAGACAAGCCTTGAACTCACAGCCATCCTCCTGCCTCTGCCTCCCGAGTACTAGGATTATAGATTCGAGCCACCATATCCAGCACTGTGGTGTGTGGTACTGATTACTGGTGGGCATGAGTCACCACACCTGGCATTGTTGTATGTGATTATCAGGGATCACACCCAGGACCTTGCACTTGCAAAGCAGAAGCCAGAACCAATGAACTAAATCCCAGGCCTCATATTCTTTATTCTCATAAGGCTAACTTTCTCCTGGGATGGGGAGATCATAAACAAAGACTTATTAAAATCTAAACAGATTGCAATAAGTGGTAGAAAGTGAAAGATAAGTGTTCCAAGAACGAGCAGTGGGGAGATATACTGAGAGTGGAGGGTGAGGAGAAGCTTCTCGAAGAAGGAGCACTTAAGAAGTGAGCTGAAGGCTAAAACGGGGCTGCCTGGGCTGACTCTTAGCATCAGACCGGAAGTCTTCCTCTGTAAGGAGAGTTAATTAGGGGGCGAGTGACAGAGCTGTGCCAAGACAGACCACCATGCTGAGGAGCTCGTGGCTGCTGAAAAATTTGTTCTAGAGGCGTCAGAGTGGAGCCTGAACTTATTGTAGCCCGAAGCAACAAAGCCCTGGCCCACGGAGGAATAACTGCACAAGCAATGCCCACTCCCACTCCTGAGCTCAATTCCATAAATATTTACGGAGATCTTCCCATGATCTTAGTACTGAACATGCTCTGGGGAGCCCGAGATGAATCATAAACCAAAGAGCTCACAGTCTATCAAGAAAATCAGGCACAGAATTAAAGAACAATGTAGCAGATACAGCAGAAGAACTATATACAATTTCCCAAGACAATGCAGAAGAAGGGTGCTGAACGCATTTGCAAAAGCCAATTTGAAGGGCTAGAGGGATCGTCCAGAACAAGAAATCTACAAAGTCAAAAGCCCAAGGGCATGAAGTCCCTTGCCTCTGAGCCTTTCGAAAATTAAAAGACCTGTATTTTTAAGCCTAGAGAGAGTGCTGGGTGCTGAGGGGGGGTGGTCATGGATGAGCTTTGGGAACAAGTGTTGCGGATTCGAGCTGCACTGAAGGTATGGAGGCACAAGGAAGGAGAGCTCCCTGCTAACTTGCCTTCATAATGCCCCTCCTGTTACATAATCCAGCTGAGTCCAATTTAATTTTCTAGGAAGCTATGGTATTTCAAAGGCACTGCCTAATTCTTTTCAAGACAAATTTCATGCTTTTGGAAGTGGCTTTTCTCCCCTAAGTACTTTATACTTTTCTTTTCAAAGCACCTCCCATCTGATATTTCTACCATGTGAGAGATTCTAGTCCCTTTACTTGGGGGACTTGAAATGAAGTCATCTGTCCACCAAAGTGACAGCTGCAAGAAGAGACATTCTCTCCAGGGCAACAGGCCCAGCATCTGAGCCTGGCCCGGTGAGCCTTCCCCATGTGCCTGTTCCCTTCTATCTTCTTCTCTTTACCACTAGTTCCCATTATATAAGAGCATTTTGGCAGACAGGAGATCTGAGCTTGTTCTGAATATTTTAGGTGTCAAACATCCTGTTTTTCTCTGAGCAATGTGACCCGGTCAGTGACCCATTGCATTTCTGAATGACATCATGGGATTAAACTGAGAATGGTTGAAGAGAAGTGATTATGGGAGCCCAGGGACCTCTGCTTGCCTCTTTACCTTCCAGCATGTTGTTTGGAGATGTTGAACTAGAAGTCTGCAAACAAGTTTCTGCTTTACACAAAAGCAAGTGTCAGCACACTAGGGCCCGAGGTCCAAATCTGGCCCATGAAGCAAATCCAGTCCTGGCTGATTTTACAAATAAAGTTTTATTGGCACACAGCCATGTTCATTTGTTTCAATATTGTCTCCAGCAGCCACTTTTGTACCACCTGTACAACAGAGTTGAGTTCATGAGATCAAAGCTCATATAGCCCCTACGTGGCCCTTACACTAAAGGTTGGCTGAATCCTCCACTACCACCTAGGAAGAGGCATGTGAATGTAGTCACATCCCACGACTCTGAGTTCCACAGCCCATTCCTTTTCTTTCCTCCTTAAACGCATAGTACAAGAAAGCAGAGATGGAATTTTAACAAGCATATCAGAGCTTTCATACTTACTAAATGACATCAGAACTCGCACATTTATTAAATGACTGTTGCCCTTCCACGAAGGTCCCTTGGGAGATTGCGCACTTATTCCAATGCGGCTGCCAGAATGCTGAACATCACAGAAGCTGCTCTTCAGGGCCAAGCTACACGACACCTGAGAAAATCCACTTCACTTTCTCTCTCCATCTGTATCTGCCTCATTGTCATGCTCAATGCTGCTCTGCTTCCTAGAAGTTCAAATCAAACACCAAGGACTTTCTCGAGAATTGGCTGCATGTGTCAAAGGTAGTACCAGAAGGGGCCCACTCTATGATACCTTCAGGGGCAAGATAGCCTCTCTCAATGAATCAAGAGTCAAGGTTAACTTTTGAAATATCTTTTGTGATTTTGGTGCATGTTTTCGGCATGCGTGCTATTATATTTCTCACAAATGAAATACTTGGTGTGTGACTCTCTCCTCTATATTTAGAGACTGCTACCACACTTCCAATACCTTTATCATCTGCCTCATAATTTTCCACCTGCTCAGTGGATTTTACGGGAGCTTGGTGCATTGTACCTATTTGGCAAAAAAATGGCATAAGCTAGAGGACAAGGAAATCCTCTATTCAGTTCCTTTACTCATACCCAAGTTCAGATGCAAGTGTCCCCTGGGACCTGAAATTTAGTGTGCTGTTGGTGGGCCTGGCATTGTTGGGAAAGAGGGGAGGCGGTGACCATGTGAGTGTAGTGGAAGAAGTATGGAGTTTGAAAGTTTCAAAAAACCATGAAGTACCTACGACTGCTTCACGTTTTTGCCTTTTCATTTTCCTTTGTCTCATCTGCAAAGGGAGTGGTGTGTGATCAGTCCCGAAGCAAAAGTTAGCTAGTTAAGCAAGCTGCTGTTTTGGTCCTTTCTTCTTTTTCTTCTTTCCTTCTCTGTCCTGCTCTTTCTCCTCCTCTTACCTTCCTTTTCCTTTTCTTCTTCCTGTCCTCTTTCTCTTCCTCCTTCCTCCACCTCAACTTCTTCCCCTCTTCCTTTTTCATCGTCTTTCTCTTCTCTTACTTTTCCCTTTCTCTTCCTTCTCTTTCTTTCTCCTCCTCCTCTTCCTCTCTCTAGATGAATAAACTCACATTGTTTCACTGATTTCTGCTCTGCCAGAGTCTCAGACACAGGACTTTGGGAGAAAGGGGTTGTAATCTATGTGTGTGTGTGTGTGTGTACTTGTATACTTTCCATTAAACTAAATGTGCATGTGAGTTTGACAATGAGCAAATATATTACTAAAATGCAACAAGGATTAGACTGGAACCACAAGTGTAAATCCCTCCCTGGTGCTATTGGACTCACAGCCTGCCCTACTCCCAGCTCTGAATTTATTAGGGGATAGTTCATGTTGGGACGCTCTTTGTTTTCCATACTAAGGATTGAGCCCAGGTCTCATACTAAGAGAATTCCCAGCCCTGTTAAAGTTTTATTTTGAGACAAACTCTCACTCAGTTGTTCAGACTGACCATGAAGTGGCAATCCTCCTGTCCCAGTCTCCAACTGTACCCAGCTTGTTCTGAGATTTTCTAGCTCCAGGGACCAGAAATTAAACTCATGTTTTTATCTCCAGTCCTGGGTGTGGAGTAGAACCTGGCCCTGCCATTGTGGAGCTGTGTCACTGTCTTGGTGCCATAAGGTGTTTTTGTTTGTTTGTTTTTGAGATAAGATCTCCCTTTTTGTAGTTCAGGCTGGCCCAGAGCTCACTATGTAGCTTAGGCAAGCCTCAAACTCACAGCAATCCTCCTGCCTCTGCCTCCCAAGTGCTGGGATTACAGGCGTGAGCCACCACGCCTGGCACTGTGGTATGTGGTACTGATTTCTGGTGAGCATAAGTCATCATGCCCAGCAATATTGTATGTAGTTACTGGTGATCAAACTTGGAACCTTGCCCTTATAAGACAGGCACCTGAACCACTGAGCTAAATCCCTGGTCCTGTAAGGTGTTGTAGAGAGAACTTGCCGGTTATACTGTATGTTTCTTTCATCAACAGTTGTTCCTCAGAACCCTTCCACAAGTTAGAATTAAGTATTTGATTATGCACAACACCACAACAATATGAGAAATAGCAAGCAAGCACTTTAGAGTGTTTGCTTTTGTATTTTGAGCTTAGTGTCTATTTCGGTAACATTTAATACTTAACCAAATGGCTTTTGGGTGTGACTCCTGCAAAGGTCGAATCCCACAGGACTTCCATCAGTCAGTCAGCATGTGAAGGAACATGTGTTTTGTTTATAAAAGGTCTGGCATCACTGAGCTTGGGTGGCTTCCAAGCTGGCATGGCTTGCCACCAAAGGAAATAGTAAGGAGGGGGGCTTTTTGCTAGAGAGCTCTTTAGTTTGTAGATTTCTTTTTTTGTTAAGAAAAAAAAAAAGAGTGTGGCTTCCGAAATTTTTGCTGGAAAGCTCAGTACTTCAATTTTTATGCTGAGAGAGAGAGCAGTTGTCTTGGCAAGGGCTCCATTTAGGTTCACTTCTTAGCATTCACCAGAGTGAAGAGCTCTGTTTAATAGGTTGGACACATTCCTCTGGGCAGAGGCGTTGGAGGTGGAATGATGACTGTTCCTGCCATTGGTAGTGTGGGGGCGGGGAACACAAGGAGCAGGGAGGAAGGGGCTGAAGATAGAGCAGAGCGGTGCTGGAATACAGAGGCTGTTAGCTGAACCTGTTCTAAAGGATTGTAGAAGTCTGGACAGTCTTCCTGCCCTGCGCCTCATTGGTCAGAGACATGCTGGTTGTGTGAGTGTTCATATGACATCTGTATGGTATGCCTTACATGTCACTGACGAACCAGTCTCCAGCACCGACCAAAAATTCTGAGAAGCTGCACTCTGCTAACTCTCCCTTTAGCCCACCACAGAGGGAATATTTGTTCTCATTTCAGAGGCCTCTGCCATTTGCCAATACTTTTTAAAGAACCTTCCCAATGTCCTCCTTTAATGAGTGCCAGAAGTGACACATGCTGGAAGAACGCAGGAAATAGCCCTTGGAGAATCAATGATGACCTGTCTTAAGCCCCCAGCTGAATTTCTCAGTCTCCTCAGTTGGCTTCCGGCTTTTCCCTACAGACTGTTGCTCTCCTTAGAGAGTAACTTTTGACTAATTCATCATTCATGAGTCCATTCGTTCAACCCATCCATTATATCTTTGTCCAATATCCATATGTCACACTTTAACTTAGATGCTGTGTTACAATGTGAGACAAAATCAAACCAAGGTCTTGTTCCTGTGGAGCATGGATTCCCACTGGGAAGAGGCAATACACAAACAACACAGAAACACACAGATGAAGAAAAGTGAAACTGAAAGTGGCAAATGCAGGGCAGAGAATGAAAGTAGGGTGATGTGACAGAGTGACTAGATGGTGCCAGTCAGCGTGGTCAAGGACAGTGTCCTTGAGGAGATAACTTTTAACTTGAGATATGAAGGATCAGTAGCCAGATTCTTCAAGAGGAGGGTGAGGAGTGTGCTGGGTGTGAGGAAACTGAGGTGGAGAGTCAACTGTGAGCTAGACACTTGACATACAGAGAGAGAAAAATGAGGAAAGATCCTCATGTTCCAAAGTCAAGAATCTAGATGAGAAGACAGTCACAGTGCATTTACATCTGCATGGCAACAGAAGGGGATTTCTAGAGCACGGAGTAAAGACCCCAAAGGCTGAGCTCAAGCATTAGAGAAGGTTTTCTGGAGGAAGTGGCATTTAAGTGGAGCCGAAGTTAGCCAGTATTGGTGGGATTAAGAGAAGAGAACTCCCCACCCTGAGCAGAGGGGAGAACGAATGTGAACAAATGTGCAGATATACTCAAGGTGCATAAGCACATCTGAGGGACCAAGGAAAACTTTCTGTGGAGTTTTAATGAAAAGTGAGGGCTCATGGGAGATGAAAGTGGAGAGGGTTTATTTCAGCTCACAATTTTTAGAGATTTCAATCTAGAATCAGCTGGCTCCAAGGAAGAGTGCCACATGGCAGAGGAGCATCACAGAGGAGAAGCAGTTCCTGGTGGGCAGAAGGCAGTGAAAGCAGCAAGCAGAAAGTGACAGCGGCAGCTCTCTTTCTGTCCATTACCTTCTGTCCAGGCTACCCAGCTTTAGAGCAGGTAACACTCACAGGGTGAGGTACCCTTAATCTCAGCGTCATTCAATGAGTCGATCCCAACATCACATCTGTAATCTCAGCATCACACACTGTAGATCCAGCCACCTCTGAAAAGCCCCACCTATGACCACATGAGGCTTTTGGGGGATATCTAGACACAAGGCATAACATAGGGAGACCTTGTATTAAAATAGTAATAATGATGATAATGATAATAATAATAATAATAATAATGACCATTTTTCTGGCTGCTGTCTACATGAAGAGTAGACTATAAGCAGAGAAAGGAAAATCAGTCAGAGATGAATAGTCACCCAGGAGAAAGAGGATGTTGGTTTGGACTAAGACAGTGGATAGATACAATGTTTTTAATCCTTTCCATTTTTTTCTCTTTTTTTATTTTTTGCCTTCAATATGCCCAATACATAATGATTACGTTCACTGTAGGAGATTGGTACATGTACATAACACATTTCAATTATCTTCTCCCTCCTCCTTCACACTCCTTTTATTTTTCAAGTATCAAATTCATTTATTTTATAAGACCTTATAAAGTTAATTATCATATACACTGATTGAAAGCCAGACTAATAGGCCAAAGAATGTCTGAAACATGTAAGACAATTGTACTAAGTCAAGGCACAATTATAGATACACTGTCCATGCTAGGTTATAATACCTTTTCCCCCTATTATTTGTCCTTTATTTCATATTATATATATAGATATAGTTTTTCATATGAAAGAAACCATGTAATATTCAAGCTTGGGTGTCTCAGTTACTTCACTTAACATTATGTTCTCGATGTGCAACACTTTTCCTAGGTATGATTTAAGTTCATCCTTTTTATGGCAGAGTAGTACTCCATTGTATAGAAGTATCCCATTCCAAAAACATCCATTCATCTTTCAATGGACATATAGGCTATTTCCAAGATTTAGCTAGTATGAATTGTGCTGCTATAAACATATATCCGTGAGGTATGATGCCTTTAGCTTTTTGGAGGAGGATACCTAGAATGGAAATAGCTGGGTCAAACTGAATTTCTACTCTGTTTTTTGAAGAGTGAGATGTAATCTCAGTGTTGTTTTAATTTGCATTTCTTTTTTTTTTTTAATTTTTTTTGAGGTAAGGTCTTGCTTTGTAGTTCAGGCTGGCCTTGAACTCACTACGTAGTCTAGGCTAGACTTGAACTCTCAGCATCCCTCCTGCCTCTGCTTCCTGAGTGCTGGGCTTACAGGCATGAGTCACTATGCCCAGCACTGTGATATGTGGTACTGGGGATCGAACTTGGGACATTGTACTTGCCAGGCAGATGCTGGAACCACTGAGCTAAATCCCTGGCCCTAATTTACATTTCTTGAATGGCCAGCAACATGGAACATTTTTTCATGTGCTTACTGCTGTTTGTATTTCTTTGCCTGAGAAGTGTCTATTCATTTCAGATGCCCATTTGTAAGTGGATATTCAAATTTGAAGGGCCTGTTTTATTTTTATCTTTATTTATTTATTTATTTTTGAGACAGAGTCTCGCTTTGTGGTTCAGGCTGGCCCTGAGCTCAGCCTCCAACTCACATCACAGCAATCCTCTTGCCTCTGCCTCCCGAGTGCTGGAATGACAGGCGTGAGCCACCACGCCCGGCACTGTGGTATGTGGTACTGGTTGCTGCTGGGCGTGAGTCTCCACGCCCAGTGTAGTATGTGGTTTCCGGGGATTGAACCCGGGTCCTTGTGCTTGCAAGACAGATGCCGGAACCACTGAGCTATATCCCCAGCCCTATTTTTAATTCTTTATATATTCTAAATACTAGTTGTCTGAGGAATAGCTGACAAAAATTTTTCCCATTCAGTAGGTTGTCTCTTCACCCAGTATTTTCCTTTGCTGTGCAGAAGCTTTTTAATGTGATGTGATCCCACTTGTTGATTCTTGTTATTTCTTATGCAACTGAGATTTTGCTTAGAAAGTTTTTGCCTACATCTATGCCTTCAAGAGTGTTATCTATTTTGTCTTCCAGCAGATTGTTTCTATTTTAATGTTTAGATTGTGGATCCATTTGGATTTCAGTTTAGTGCACAGTGAGAGATACAGGTCTCAGTTCAACCTTCAGCGTGTGGACAGTCAATTTTCTCAGCACTATTTGTTAAAGGGGCTACCCTTCTTCCAGTGATTTGGCCTCTTTGTCAAAACAACATAGCTGAATGTGCCTGGAGTTGTTTCTGTATCTTCTATTCTATTCCATTGATCCACAGGTCTGTTTTGTTTTTTTTATAAATAGCTCTGTAGTATAACTTGAAATCCAAGATTGTGATGCCCCTCCTTTGCCTTTGTTAACCAGAATTCTTTTTGCTATTCTAGGTCTCTTCTGGTTCCATATGAATTTTAAGACTGTTTTCTCCAGTTTTGTAAGGAATGTTAGTAGTATTTTGATTGAAATTGTGTTGAATATATATAACAGTTTTGGAAGTATGGCCATTTTGACTACATTTGTTTTGTCCATCTATGAACAGGGCACATCTTCTTTTTTAAAAAGTATTTGCATTTTATGTATTTATTTTGTACATTATATAGAATATGTAGCACCATTACATTTTTAATATAATGCTTATGACATGATCCTCTACATAGCATGTCACTTTTAATTTTAAAAAAATCACCAATAATTCCAGCACCTTAACTACTTCTCACATTATATATTTCCTTACATTCTATGATTACATGAGTACATATTTTGGAGGCACGACGATGAAGAGTGTGTATAAAATTTAACATTTTATGTTCTCATGTCACTATCATTTTTGTAATTAAAATTTTCATGACTACATAATATTTCATGAAGGGAATATAGCAGAATTTCTTTTTTTTCTATTTTAAAAATTTATTTTATTGATAAAATTTATACATACATTATGATCACATTCAACCTTGAGAATTTGTACCAGTACCTGATACATCTTGATTCTCATTTTTTCACATTCCCGTCCCTTCCCTACAACTTCCACCCCTCTACATACACAAGCTTTGTTTTCTTTTTTTAACCATCAATTTTTTTCCCTTCTTTACTTTCCCTTACCTGATATTTCCTTTTTCCTTTTGAACACATGGGAGACTGGATGAAGAAGATGTCGAGTTTTATTTTTAAATGGAATATTACTCAGCCCTAAAGAATGATAAATTTGAGTCATTTATACTCCAATGGATATACATTAAGAACATAATCATAAGTGAAAAAAACAGGGTGTAGATGTGTAAATATCATATCTTTCCTCTAGAATAATAAACCAAAATTATAAATCAATGCTAAAATATATTGTGAAATAGGAAGAAAATGTTCTGATATCTTCTTAAGTCTCCTTCAGAATACTATAGTTTTCATTATGGAGGTCTTTCATTTTCTTGCTCAAGTCCTAAGTATTTCATTTTTCTGGATGCTATTTTGAAAGGTACTGTTTCTCTAATTTCTGTCTCAGTGGTTTGTTATTGGTGTACAGGAACACAATTTATTTTTATTATTATTTTTTAAGTTTTTTTTTTAATTATCTTTATTGGTACATTAAATATACACATCATGATTGCACTCCATAATGGGGATTTGTACCAGTATAAGACACAACTTAATTCTCATTTTTTCCCATAGCCCCACCCACCCTACCACCCCCCCATATATATGAAATTTGTTTCCTTACTTTTTTGTTACAATCTCAACTAAGTTTTACTTATTTTTTGAGACAGGGTCTCACTTTGTAGTTCAGGCTGGCCCTGAGCTCACTATATAGCCCTGAGCTCAACCTTGAACTCACAGCAATCCTCATGCCTCTGCCTTCCAAGTGCTGGGATTACAGGCGTGAGCCACCACACCTGGCACTGTGGTGTGTGGTACTGACTGCTAATGGGCATGAGTCACCATGCCCAGCTTTTTTGTATGTGGTTACCAGGGATCAAACCCCGGGCCCTTGAACTTGCAAAGCAGTTGCTAGAACCTGAGCTAAATCCTCAGTCCAACACAACTTATTTTTGAGTGGTAACTTTATATCCTGCTATACTGTCAAGTTTGAATATTAGTTCTAGGACTCTTTTGGTGGACTTTGGGGGGTCTTTTATGTAGAAGATCATATCATGAGCAAATAGTGATAACTTGACTTCTTTCTTCCCTATTCTATTCCTTTATTTCTTTCTCCTGTTTTATTATTATTATTATTATTATTATTATTATTATTATTATTATTATTTGGTGGTACTGGGGATTGAATTCAGGCCCCTGTGTTTGCAAGGTAGCCACAGTAACAGTGAGCTAAATCCCCAGCCCTCTCTTGTTTTATTATTATAGCTAGTGAACTATATCAAACAGAAATGGTGATAAGTAGGCACCTTTGTCTTGTTACTAATTTTAGAGGGAAAGCTTTCAGCTTTTCTTGAATGGAGACAAATTTAAGAGGAAAAGGTTCGTAAGACATTTGAAAAGTTAAACTGACAGCTTGATGAGGGATTTATATATGGAAGTGACTGTAAGGAGAAAAGAGAAGTCAATGATGCCTTCTAAGTTTTTGGATTGAACAGCTAGATATGTGTGGGTGTCCTGTAGAGGGATGGCAGAGGCGGAGTATTACCTTTGGTGAAGCAATGGAGGAAGATGTGGACATGAAAGGTGTGAGATATTCAGCAGGCTGATGAAAATATCATAGTCCAGAGCCCAAGGGAGCTTTGGCCTAGCAAGATCTGTCAGTAGACAGTTGAGAGTTGTGGCAACCTAGGCCCTAAGAATAGAGAAGCAATGCTAAGGCAAACAGGCAGAGAGTGGAGACGATGAGAGGACCAAGGACTGAGCCCTGAGGACCCTAATCACCACAGTTAGAGAAGGAGTAGAAGTGGGAGGAGTAGCCAGGGGGATAAGGGGGAAACCCAGCTGTTTCCTTGAAGCAGCTGAGGAGGCATTGCTTTAGGAACAAGGAGCTATCAAAGCACCTACTGCTACTTCTGAGTAAGTAGCACTGAGAAAGAACATGGAATGACTGCTGAATTGCATTCAGCGGCATCATTAGTGTCCTTGTCAAGAGCTATTTCAGCAAAGGTGAGGGGCGTGAAAGCCTGACTAGAGCCATGGAGAAAAGAGTAGATGCAAAAATGTGAAGATAGAGCCTTGAGGAAAGGCAGCACTTTCCAAGTTGTAGTGCAACCGAAGGCTGCAGTTCATCTCTGTTGCTACAGGTTCTTTTACCAGAAACTAAGATTAAATCCAGAGGGAGGTGAAGTGGAGGGTCACCCACGTGGATTCTGTATTCATTCTCATGTAACCCCCAACATTCTCCTGAGGGAGAAACTGCTTGCACCTTATAGAAATTGAAGAGCTGTAATTGAGTCCCCAGCAAGCCACAAACACTTGCAAACCCTTCATGGAGCCTCTCGTCCCTACTTGATGTACATAGACCCTTTCTTGAATGCATTCTATTTCTCAGCTTTCCAAAATTCTCAAACAAGGTCATTATATTAGTCTATTTTCTGTTACTAATAACACTAGACTAGGAAAGTTATATAGAAAAAAAGTTCCATTTGGCACAGGGTACTTGTCCGAGGTTGAGGCCACGTTTGTGATGACTGTCATGCTGGCAGAGTCCTGAAGTGGCACAGAAACCATATGGTGAGAGACAGGGGTGTGTTTGAGGCACTCAGCTGAACTCTCATAGATGACCTCCATCTGAGACAACCCATTACCCTGGGCATCAGTTAATCTATGAATGGATTCCAGTAGTCCATTCACCTCTTAAAGACTTCCACCTGCTTACGCCTCCTTATGTTTCATCACAGGGAATAATTTTCTATAGAAGTTTCAGAAGGGACAAACCATTTCCCAACCATAGCAGTTCTGGACACTATGAATGCAGCACATTCATGATGCAATCCATTCATTGTTTTGTCATCTTTTCTTAAATTGCCTACCATGAAGGGCACTGTAACCCTGAAGAAGACGAAGGCCTGGAGTTTATATTTCAGCAGAAGAGATGGTTTGCATTACAGTGGAAGAGACAAATAATAATGGAGGAAAAAAAAAAAGAAACAAACATGATATTTTTCAGATGGTGCTGAGTGCATTAAAGAAAATAAAATACAGCCGTGGGATGCACAGTGGTGGGGCATGGAGAGACCATGTGAAAGGGGCTCATAACCAACAGAGAGAGGACCTCTGGGAAAGGGGGACAACCGTCCATGCTGCAGAGCTGCACCTGTCTCTCTGGCTTGGCTTCTTGTGAGAACAGTAATGATTGCACCTGCTGCTGTGGCCGCATCACCCACCATCCCTGCTGTAACCACTACCGCGGCTTCACATCCAGGAGGAAGAACTTTCGCCCTCGGCCCTTCCACTGCTCCCCTCCTCTCCTCCACGGTTTTCTGTGCCTCTGGCCCCACCTCAGCCACGCTCTTCTTTGATTGTCCCCTCGGCCTGGTCATTGCTAACTTTTCTACCAATACATTTAATGTTTCCTTGCACAGCTCGATGGGAGACTTGCCTCTTCTACTGTCTAGCCCGCTCCCACTAATGGGTCCAGCTGTTCTTGGCATAGAACTTCCAATCCATGAAGCCTACTGCTTTTTAAAAAAATGTTGTTGAAATCTTTATTGGTACATTACATATACACATCATGATTGCAACAATGGGATTTTGTACCAGTATATGACACGACTTAATTTTCATTTTTTCCCATACCCCTACCCACCCTGCCACCCCTGCCCCCTATATATGGGGTAAAGGGGGAAAAACTATGAAGCCTACTGCTTTTTCACTGTCTCTCACTTCCTTGAGGTCCTCTTTGTCCATCACAGTGAGCTCACTTTTCCCATTCCATCACTGTACTCACTCCCTCGCATACAATCCAACTCCTTGCCCTTCTCAAATCTGCACACTCTGCAGAAACTTCAAACCTGGTTAAATTCAGGCCCCTTCCTGTTATGCACCTTCAGATAAAATGTAACTAAGGAAAACATCAAACCACTATGATTGATGTTGGCCTCACTTTAAATTTATGGCCACCAATCACAGTGGGTCCTTAGAATTGTCTACCGACCTACTTCCCTACCTGGATATTCACTGTCCAATTCTCTTTGAAGATTGTCACATTATTCCTCTCTCCTCAAACCTTCCACATCTCCTTGTGCATCTTCACTCTCGTCTGGTGATCTTGCTTCTCATGTTATTAAAAAAACACAAACAGATGTAAGCAGGAAATAAAAGAATTTCCCCAAACTCTCACCACCAACTAGGTTACAATGGCAGTGTCTCCTTCTAATGATGGGTAACCCTTCCTCTTATTCACTAGATTCCTACCTTCTCTCACTTATTCAGTGAGGCTGTTAAATTTTCCCTTTACAGCCCATGTTATTTTCCTGTGTTACTAGAGCACTTCCATCAGGAACAAACACACCTCAACGCATTTTCTTTGCCCCATTTTCTCCTTCCTTTTTATACTAAAACCCCTTAAAAGAACCTCTATTCATGTCTCCCAAGTTCTCTTCTTTTATTCACATCTTCTCTCCCTCTCACTAATACGTCAAAGATGTAGAAAGATGGTTAGCGAGAAGTGCAGAGTGCAAGAGGCCAGTGGAAGTGGAAACCGTAACCTGAAGACCAAAAATCTCCGTTGAGCAGCGATTGTTTTTCATGTCCAAAAGGAATGTGAAAATATGACAGTAAAACATGCCAATCTCAATAGTTCTTTAGAAATACAATTCTGTGAAAAGTACAAGACCTATCAAGGTCTATAATAAAACTTCTAGTTGTGCTACCAAAAATTCTAGGCATCTAGTATAAGGCAGTACATTAAGATTCTTTGGTTGCATTTTAAAATTTATAGTTGTTGAGATTTTGTGAGAAATTATGAAAAAATATAAAACCTTCCTTAAACAGTATAATAAACATGTGTGGTCCCATTATCCCTAATCAATAATGATCACTATTTAAAATGGTATATTTGCACCACATATTATAATGTTTTAGTAAGAAGAATTTCAGGCATATGTAAAGGTAAAATATTTAGTAATGTAGAAAATCAAAGAATGATCAGTCCCCATGTACCTACAATCTAGCTTGAAAAATTATTCATTCTTGGCTAAGGATTTAGCGCAGTGGTTCCGACGTCTGCCTTGCAAGCACAAAGTCCCGAGTTCGATCTCACTGTCTTTAGGCCTTTACCCATATGTCACTATCTTAGGTCACACCCCGTGAAAAGCTGCCACTTCCATCTCCATCCCTGTACTCCTTATGCTCCTTCCTTGTTTCACTCTTCTCCACAGCAGTTATCACCTTCTGACAGTCTGTTTTACTTATTTATTTTTATTTCCCCACAGATTTAAGATCTGTAAGTAAAAGGATTCCAGTTATGTTACTCACTGCTTTATTCTCAGGACCTAGAACAGTATTTGTACATAAATTTAGTTAAGTGACTGAATAATAATACCAGATATCAGTTGATAGCTGCAAACCATGTGGTTAGACCTGTAACCATCATAATATCACCTAGTTCATAGCAACCCTAAGAAGGCATAGTGTTATCTATATGTTACAGATGAGAAAATTGAAGAGTTAAATTAATTTCCCAAGCTCACACATATGTTATATTGTAGACCTTCAAATCAAGCTTCCATAGGGTAAGGGTTTGGCTGCTTTCGTCTCTACTCAACATGACTTACCTCAAAAGATTACTGTTCTATGGCTACTCTAGAGTCTCAAAGCAAGCATGTACATGGGCCCAAAGGAATTACATTTACATTTCGAAAGACCCCAAACCAGGCAATGGTCTTTGTGTGTCTTTTTCTCTAGTAGTTTTGCATATTTGCAGCAATCGTCACGAAGGACAAACTTGGTCCTGCTCAGGCTTCAGAGACAACAGAATGGTCATACACATCAGCAGCAAAGAGCAATGTGATGGAAGTGGAGATGAATTAATCTCTGGAGTGAAAACTGTGTACAGCAGAAACAATGTGCCATGTCGTGTCACCCCTGAAATTATCTCCCAATTGCCTGCCAACCAACAGAAGCTTTACTTCGGTGACTTCGTTGGTGTTCTTTAAGCGAATGAAATATGCTCACTTCAAGTTTTATTTGTTTATATGATATTTTTGAGCTGCTTTAAGAAGAGGACGCATTGTAATAACCTTATGTACTTAATTGTCATAGATATTTATGGCAATATTTTTGCAGCCACAGAATAAAATAACCATTGCTTCTGGACAAGGTCAGATTGACCAACACATACTTCAGAGTCTTTTATATTTGATGTCAGCTCTACTAAATTAGACACAGTTAAAGTGAAAGCTTTATTGTAAACAGAAAGATTTGGTGGGTTTTCCACACAGCTAGTCTTCGGTTTTGAAGGGGCAAAGAAAATGTGGTCTAAAAGGGTGGGTTTTTAAATTTATCTTTTAGCAGTGTTGGGGATTAAAACTAAGGCCTCATGCTTGCTAGGCGAGTACTCTACCACAGAACTACATCCCTCAACCTGAGAAAGATTTTCAAAAAGAGTTACAGTGAGGTCTTTTCTATACTCCTTGACAGAAGTAACAGTTTGGAATGGGTAGTCCCTTAAATGGACTCAAGAATCTACAGAGCAATTGAAGCTGACCTCTCTTCTGAAAACATAACATTAGGAGTTAGCCTCAGCTTCACTTTTCAGAGCATGCTGGGAAAGTTGCAGCCATCTTACATTCATTTTCTGACCTACTTCTAGTTAATAATGTTTACAAGCATCCCCACTGACCACATTTAAGATACTGTTAGTAGGGCTATGGGAAAAAGTGAGAATTAAGTCGTGTCATATACTGGTACAAATTCTCATTGTGGAGTGCAATCATGATGTGTATATGTAATGTACCAATAAAGATTTCAATTTTTTTAAAAAAAAGATACTGTTAAATGAATAGTCATCATCAAATATAATATCGGTATTATTGAGATTCCACCTACTTTCCCCTTGGTGCCATTCTTACTCTTTACATCTTCACATCTGGAAAGAAGTGCTAGCCAGCAGGAGTCTTCTCAGGACTAGCTATAGCCATGCAGCAACTGCTTAAACTCGTCCTAAGAGTTTGAAGAACTCTGGGCATTAGAAATTTCCTTTTTAATACAGAACCCAAGTTGCATTCACTACCACGCCCACTATAGACTCAGCTCTGCTTTTACGAGTGCATAAGTATATCCTCTTCTGATATTCACAATAAAAAAACCTTCTATGTCCTTCCTTAGTGTTTCGTCTCAAGCTCCTCCATATATGGCAGGGTTACTTTTCTTATTACCATTTTAGCTCTTGACCTAAGGATCCTCTAGCAATTTCACAACAAATTTTGGAGAGTGTTACATCTTGACTCTAAATCTAAGTCCAGTTATAAAGAAAACAACTTACCAGATTTTGTTCAGTATTGCAAAATACTGTCTTCGTTTAAACATAGTTTGAAAGCTTTATTTTCCTCGCTAAGGGTGCTTTCTACAACCACATCTTGTTCCACATGACAGAATTAAGAGTCAAACAGATTTGAAAATGAGGAGCTGGAGCCAACAAGATGAAATATAACAGGGACTTTGATAAAACAGTTTAAATGACATGAACTTCTAAAATTGCCACGGCACATAGCTGACTCACAAAGAACTTGTGGTCAACAAAAGCCCCCAAGTCTTTCTCCATGCTGTCAAATCAGGTCTTTTTCATGCCCTATTTTAAAATGATTAGACACTAAAAATCATTTTACTGTTTTTAACACATTCTGTCTTTTTAAATTTTTAATTTATTAAGATACAACTTTATACTAAGTGTATAGGTCCTACCACCTAATATATCACACACACATACACACGTGCAAACACACACACACACACACACACACACACACACACACACACACATCTTGTAACCACCACTCAAATCAAACAACATCGTATTATCAGCATGTCTAAGCCTCCTTCCTGGTTCTTTGTTGTGAATCTCTCTTACTCTAAGGTAGCTCCTATATTGATTTCTAACATCAAAAATTAATTTTTCCTGTCTTTGAGCTTTATATAAAGGGAATCATACAGCATGCATTAATTTATGACTTTTAAGTTCATCATTTTGTCTGAGATTCATCTATACCACTGTACATAGTAGTAATTCTTTTTCACTGCTAGTAGATCTAATGCAATTTATTTATTTCTTCATCAATTGATGGAAATTTTGGTTATTTCCTATTTGTGACTAATGCCATTAATGCTATAATGAACATTCTTAGATGTGACTTTTGGCAATACATTCACTTGTATTATATTAGGTATAAACCCAGGAGGACGCTTATTGGATAAATACAGTACATGTATGTTTAGCTTTAGTGTATATTGTCAAACTTTTCAGGAGTGACTCTGTGATGGCTGTCACTATACATCCTCAGTAGCTACAGCCTCTGGTTATTCCATCAAACACTAATCTCAGTAAGAAGGTAGTTGTAGATGTAATGAAAGTTCACCATTGATGCACTTTCGGTAAGAGAAAGTTCTAGACAATCTGAGTGGGCTACATTCCTTGGGAGCAGAGCTAAGGCTCTTTAATCTGTGAGGAAGAAATTCTGCCATCTGAATAAAGAAAAACTGCTCTCCCTGCCAGCCAGCCCTGAGGAGAGGGCATTCTGCCTTTTTCAGGCCTCTGATTCGAGCGCTAATCTTATCCAGAAAACACCCTCATAGACACATCCAGAAATAATGTTTAATCTGGACACCCTGTGTCCCAGTCAAGTTGACAGATAAAAATAACCAACATGAATAATATGAAAATACCCCGCAAACCAAGATTCTCCCAAACGTGAAGGAGTAGTAATAAGTTATCGCTGAGAAGAGCCTGTTGGTTATGGTGGGTAGCATTCTTACGGGCTACAGTGTCCATTCTGAGGGGCTGGTGTCTGCACTGGATCAGTTGTTAAATATTTTGAGTGTCATGCCTGTGGCTATCTGGAGTAAGAGACAAGTGTACACTTGTCTAAATATAAATGTGTCGGATATGCTTTATAATATTTTGGTGCAGGTATTTATAAATACAAATTTGACTTTCTGTCTCTTCTCTGTGGGGCCTAAGGCATTTGAGAAAGACCAGGATTCTCGAGAAGAGTTGTGGACTCAGTGTAGTTGAGATGATGGTCATGGGAGGACTATGAATCCCTCAATTTTATGTCACCAATTCTAGTGGGCTGAACGGTGCCTACTTCCAAAAGACAGGTCAATTACTAACTTCTAGAACCTGTGTGATCTTATTTGGAAAAATAAAATTAGTCAGTTTCCCATCATTATTAGGAAATACTTGAAACAGAACTTTATAAAGAAAAGAGGTTTATTTACCTTACAATTTTGGAAATTCAATGTTAATATTGTGGGGCCTCATTTCTTCGGCATCCTGGTCAGCATGTGTGCAAAAGGAAAAGATCTCACGGTGAGAAGGGAAGGTAGACTGGGCAGAGACCAGTAAGGACCTGTCACCAGGCTCTACCTCTTACCATTGCAACACTGAGAACCCAGCTCCCACCATGTGAGCCCCTGCAGGCAGGACATGCTCAAATCATATCATATCCAGAGCATAACTCTTTTGCAGATATAATTAAGGTAAGGATCTCAAGAGGACACTATCCTGGGTTACCTGGGTGGCCTCTGGATCTAATGACATGTTTATATGGCATAGGGGAGAGGACACTGATACAGGGCGAAAAGGCAGAGGCCATTTGATGATGAAGGCAGAGACAATATCTGGCAAGCAACATTTGTCACCCCCACAAGCAGTAGGAGGCAGGCAAGGGTTCTCCCATAGAAGTTTTGGCTCTGTCTGACCTCTTGCTTTGAACTTGGCTTCACGAAATGGTAGAGAATGAATTCCTGTTCTGAAGCCACCTAGTTTGTGGTCATTTATGAGAGAGGGCACAAGAAATGATTACAACCACCACTTCTCATCCAGAGTGTGTGCTTACAGGGGTCCATGTCCTACTTAAAAGTTCTGGCGTTAGGCTCCTTGTATTTCCAACTATTAAGATGTATGTCTTTAAAAAATTATAAAGTAAGGAAACAAATTTTATATATATGGGGGGGTGGTAGGGTGGGTGGGGCTATGGGAAAAAATGAGAATTAAGTTGTGTCTTATACTGGTACAAATCCCCATTATGGAGTGCAATCATGATGTGTATATTTAATGTACCAATAAAGATAATTTAAAAAAAAATTATATCATTTGAATACCTCATTTCACCCCCCTCCCCCCAAAGGCTGGCATTTCTCAGGATTGTTTTGTAATTCTGGGACCCTCAATGAAATGTAACAAAAGTGGTACTGGCTTTGCCATCAGACAGATCTAGGTCCCAAGTTGTCTTCCACCCGACTAGCTGAGGGGCCTTCAGCAGACCATTTAACCTCAGTTGCTTTCGGAGAACATTACAGAGTCAGGATCAGCTTTTACATGAACATCTTCTGTCTTCTCTCCAAAGAAACAATTGAGAATAACATCAAGCCTGGAGGCAGGGAGACCAGTTAGAAACACGCCATAAATATTCAGGTAAGAGATGGCACGGTGACCCAGATCCTAACTTCACCTGCTTAGTCTGAATTTGCATCAAAACAAGATCCTCAGGTCACTGAAGTTCCTAGTAAAGCTTGAGGGGAATAGGAAGCTGTAGATTCAGAGGGTTATTAAGAGAAACACACAGGCTTAGCCCCAGATATATTGGCTTTTTCAAATTACCTTCTCTTTTGCTGACGTCATGTTTTTGCCAGCTGACCTCACACTGCCCTGGGCTGAGTCCACACCGACCTTCTTATTGGATCTGGAGCTGTCTGCAGACAGAAAGTTGCTTTCTTTTCAGGAGCCCCAGCAGATGGCCTCTTAAGCAGTTTAAAATCAAGAAAATGTAAAGTAAAACAGTGTAGGATAATTCCACATATGTTTTTTCTTGGTTTTGCCAAAGCAGACTGAGACTCCAGCTGTTCCAATAATTTCTTTAAGTCTCTTCAAAGACAACAGTTGACTTTCATTTAAAAGCACTGGAGGGGAGGGAGGAATTGAATTACCTTGAAAAGTTTTGAAAAGTGAAACGTGAGTTCTTTATTCTAGTTACAAAGGACAAAGGGTGTCCTTGTTTTATTGTGGAAACACATCTTGAAACTAAGAGTTCATGGGTTTCTATAACAGCTCTTTAAAATAAGGGAAATGGTAGGTAGATTGATGTGGGCCTTCATTAAACATGAGAATCTAAAGAAGAACGCTTCCTCATGAATAATAATTTCCATATGTCATTTTTAGAAGAAAAATTACTTCATCCTTGAGTCAACATACTCATTCCAGTTGTATTAGAATGGCAGTTCAGCTGTTGACCTCTTATTTCTTTGCTTTTCCAAAACTCCAAAGAAAGCTGTCAATTAACAACAACCAAAAAAGCACTCTCCATTAGACCATGGCATCCCCAGTGGAAATGCATGGGAGTTCTTAGTGAGTAATTTTAAGTTAGGTGCAAAAGGATCAAACACTTATTCAGCAGGTATTTGTTGTGTGCCTACAAGCTCAATGTATTGTATTAACAAGGCTCTTAGTTGCAACCTACAGAAACCAATTCTCATTCATCTAAGGAAAACAGAAAGTCACTGATGGGAAGTGACAGGAAAGCCGTTGAATAAGGAAAGTAGGAAAAACTTGGAAAATAGACCTCAAACAGTATCCAGGAGCCAGAGTTCCAGGGAAGCTCAAATCACAGAACTATAGTGGTCTAGTGTCTCTGCCATCCCCGGTACACAATATGTGCTGTTCCCAGCACTGGTTGCAGATACTGTGCCCATAGCCACTGCCAGTGACCACCAGATGCCACTGCCAGTGACCACCAGATGCCACAGCTACTATCAGAACAAACTGGGACTTGTCCCTGGCTTCTTTGTAACACTAGCTGCAGATCCAAAGTCATGGACAAGTCTTAGGTTGAGTGAGTCTAGGCAATGTGCCCTTGCTTGGGCTCCCAGAGGGTAGGGACAGTGACTGACCTGTTCCGTTCCCTCAGTGGAAGGTGGGTCTGACTCTTATCTGCACTCACATAATGGGGAATCCTCAACACACCCTCTACCTAGTTGGTCTCATCCTGCTCCATGGCTTTAAATTCTAGGATATACTGATCCTCCCAAGTTTCTATTAGTCAGACTTCTCTACTGAGCTCCAGACTCTATATCACATGCCTACATCACATCCCCATTTGGATGTGTCAAGTTCTCATGGCTGACCAAAAAGTCCTTGACTTCCCCCATCTTCCCCCGACAAACCTCTCAGTGAACAGCACTACCGATGACCTGAATTCAAATTTATTTCTCTTTTTCATCCACATCCAACACAAAAGGATGTCCTCTGACTTCCATTTCCAAAATCTGCCTTAAAATTGCTCTCTGTGAACTACTTCCAACATTACCAGTGTACTCCAAACCACCATCATCCTCATGCCCGCGTCAGTCATCTGTGCCATTCAGGAAGCAGATGGCACATTCCAAAGACATTAACTAAGGAGATGTGAATGGTGCGATTATTAACCGAAGTGTGGACAGGACAAGCAAAAGAACCAAAAGATCCCTATGAACAAGTGACAGAAGCTGGAGCTGTAGCAACACAGCCACAGTCAGGACTTGCCCAAGAAAAGGAAATGGAAAGGGGAGTGGTAATGAGTCCCCTGAGCATTCTCCTGTCATGTTTTCATCCCCTGCTGGGCCCTCTACCAACCATACCCAACAGAAACTGGCCAGAAGAGGGGCTTTGGAGACTGAGCTAGCATGCCCAGGCTTCAGGGTCAGAGGAGGGCAGGGAACATAACAGGAGAATAGGTGAGTCGGTGAAGGGAGTACCTGACACTTCTTGACTGGCCACTGCTTCTGGTTTTATCATCTAAACCCCCAATCTATTCTTCACAAAGCATTCAGAGTGGTCCTTTACAGCGGGAATCATGTTCCATGCCACACACCTGGAAGGCTTTTCTCTCGGTGGCTTCTCGTCACGGCCTGCCTAACCTTCACAATCTGCCCCAACCTCTGCGATACCCTCTCCCACCACTTCTCCTAGCTCACTAAGTTCCGGTCACGTGCCACACTCATTCCCGTTTTAATCTTTGCCTTCGATGTCCCTGTCTGGAGTCTTCTTCCCATGCTGTGTGGCTGACTACATGGTTTGCTAATTAACCTGCCTAAATTAAGTCTGACACTCAGACACATGAGCTTATGTTATATTGTCAATTATATCAAAGGATGTTGACACGGCCATGCAATATGAGTTCCACCTGAGATGACTATTTAATCATCCGAGAAGAAATTTAATCATTAAACTCAGCAATTGGAAGTCTTTATGTTTTCATTTCAGGTTTGGGGGCCTTATTTTATAAAAAAAAAATTGTCATTGAATTTTAATTTATTATGACAAAAAAATCATTTAAAAAGTGTCTAACTTCAGTAAGTTTAGACAATTATATAACCTTGTGAAATCAACACCAGAATTAAGCCATCGAGCAATTCCATCGCCCTAGAAAATTCTTTTATGCCCTTTTGCAAGTGATGACCTAATGATCTGATTTCCATGCTACACGAACTGTATCTGGTCTCTCTTTTTCTCTCTTTCTCTCCCCCTCTCTCCTTCCCTTCCTTTCTTCTCCTTTTGGTGTGTGTATATGTGGTATTGGATTTTTAACCTGGATCCTTGGCACTAAGCTATATTCTCAACAATTTTTAAATTTAGAGACAGATTTTCACTAAGTCCTTAAGTGGCCCGGGCTGCGCTTGGACTTGTGATCCTCCTGTTTGAGCTTCCTAGAATGTAGGACTACTGGCATGTGCCACCAGATCTGGCATAGTTTTATCTGTTCTTGAACTTTATACGCATAGACTCATACAAGGTGTGATCAAAATACACAGTGAATATTTAAGGTTTTTAAAGGATGTATTACAGCACAAGACACATTGCCATCAACCCCATTCAAAATATTCACCTTCAATTTGAACATACCTCGCTGTCTGTGACACTTTCTGTGTTTCTTCAGTTTCGGAAGTCCTTTTCCATGAGCATCTTCATCAGATATAATAAGAAATAGGCAGTAAGTGCCACTCCCAAGTTCCATCCAAGGAGAAGGCAGGCTCACAACATTATGATGTGTCCTGGTCTATCTTGTTTACCAGATCTAGCAGCACGTGACTGCTGGCTCTTCCTCAAAGTCAAAATGACCATGAAAACTAAATGTTTTGACCATTCAGGACATGGAGGCAGCCAGGGAGGCACAGCTAAAAGACAAGAAAGAGGACTTCCAGAGCTCTTTCTGAAAGTGAAAAGAGTGATGGGATAAGTGTGATCAAGGGAGAAGGAGCGTTTTGAAGGGGATTAAAGACAATGTACCTTTCACTGTAGTAGCCTGTTATAAATTTTTCAACATTCTCCATATTTTTTAATCATGTTGAGTACATTACATCTTCTTATTTCTGCCTGTTTTGGTTCAACATGCTTTTGAGGTTCACTGTGTTGTTGCACATATGGGGAGTTGGTTACTTTCATTGGCGAGTAATATTCCCTTGTATTAATTTATCACAATTTACCCTTTTCCTTGCATTTTTAAGTCTCCCACCTTTCTTAACTATATAAATAAGACTTCAATTATTATTCTTTTTTTCTGCAGTAATAGTGGTACTGTGGATTGAAGCGAGGGTAAGGTACATCCAAGGCATTAAAAAAATTTTTTTTTAATATTTTGAGACAGGCTCCTTCTAAGTTTTTAAGTCAGGTTAGGCTTGAACTTGCGATCCTCTTGCCTCAGCCTCCCAGAGCACTGGAATTACAGGCATGCACCACCACATCGAGCTTGCAGTGATTATTCTTATATGAGTCCCTTCATGTAAATATGCTCGTTTTTATCTTGAATAAATACTGAGGAATGAAATTGTTAGATCATAGGTGGATAAGAGTTAAACTTTATGAGGATTTACTAAAGATTTTCCCAGTGTTTTATTATCTTATGTTCCAGCCAGCATTTTCTGAGCTTTTCCATTACTCCATATCCTTGCTAATACTCACGCTGTCAGTCTTTTGAATCTCAGCCATTTTGTAGGGCGTGAAGTGGTGCATTTCAGTTATAGTTTCTGTTTCCCCGATTATTAATAATATTGAGAATCTTTTTATGTACTCATTGCCTTTTGTGCCTCTTCTTTTATGAAGTATCTACTGAGTCTTTTTGTCCATTTT
Source organism: Petromus typicus (assembly GCA_004026965.1). Taxonomy (NCBI): domain Eukaryota; kingdom Metazoa; phylum Chordata; class Mammalia; order Rodentia; family Petromuridae; genus Petromus; species Petromus typicus. Next base: position 101,891 of record PVIR01002243.1, read on the forward strand.
TTCCATCAAGTTTTGCCTTTTTTTTTTAGGTTTTTTTTTGAGACAGGTTCTCACTTTTGTGGTTCAGGCTGGTCCTGAGCTCAGCCTCAAACTCACATCACTGCAATCCTCCTGCCTCTGCCTCCTGAGTGCTGGGATTACAGGCGTGAGCCACCACGCCTGGCACTGTGGTATGTGGTACTGGTTGCTGCTGGGCGTGAGTCTCCACACCCAGTATGGTATGTGGTTACCGGGGATCGAACCCGAGCCCTTACGCTTGTAAGACAGACACCAGAACTACTGAGCTAACTCCCCGGCCCTGCCTTTTGTTTTTGACCGTTTTACATATTATGCATAAGTTTTCCCGGTTTGTGCCTTCACTGTTCATTTTCTTAATGGTATCATTCGATGAAAAGTAATTTTTAATTTTGTTTTTAAGTTTCATTCATCAATTTTTTTTCTTTTATGATCAGTGCTCTCTGGATCTTGTCAAAGGAGGCATTTCTTATCCTCAGGTCATGAAATTATTTGCCCAAATATTCTTTTAAAAGATTTATAATTTTCATTTTGACATATGTGCACATAATGCAACTCAAACTAATTTTTCATTAGGCAGTGAGGTAGAGGATTGAGGTTCATTTTTTTCCAGAAGAACAATTACTGTTCCTAGCTCCATATTTTGTTTATTTATTTATTTTTCACTCTTTTTGAGACAGGGTCCTGCTTTGTAGTTCATGTTGGTCCTGAATTTATAGCAGTCTTCCTGCCTCTACCTCCTGAGTGCTGGGATTATAGGCATGAGTCACCACACCCAGCATTGTTGTCTGTGGTTACTGGGGGATCGAACCCCGGACCTTGTGCTTGCAAGAGAAACCAGAACCACTAAGCTAAATCCCCGGGCCTATTTTGTTTATTATTTAAAACAGCTGTTCTTTTTATTGATCTATATATGGTTTTTAAATCTCAAATGAATTAATGTCTGCTATAATCTATATAATTTCCTTCCTTGTGCTTGCTTTACATTTGAACTGTTGAGGTGCATCATTAAGTTATTTATTTGGGCTTACTCTGTTTTTCTGATGTAGGCATTCACAGCTATAACTTTTCCTCATGGAACTGCTTTCATTGTGTCCTGTATGTTCTGGTACATTGTACTGGAATTATTTTTTAATTCTAGCAGCTATCTAGTTCCTTCCTTTATTAACTCTGTGATGCATTGATCCTTCAAGAGAACATCGTTTAATTTCCATGTGTTTGCGTAATGTCTGTGATTTCTTTTGCCATTGCCAACCTGTGGTTTCATTGCACTATGATCTGATAATAGACCTTGGGAAATTTTAATTGTTTTACATTTACTTAAGGATGCTTCATGGGATACCATGTGGTCTGTTTTGAAGAATGTCCCATGAACTTCTGAGTAGAATGTGTATTCTTCTGCTGTTGGGAGAACACTTTGTATATATCTACTAAGTCCATTGGTTCAATTCTGATATTTCGTTGCTGACCTATTGTCTAATCTAGTGGATCTGTTTATTTGTTACAAGGGAGTATTGAGGTCCCTCATTATAATTATATTGTTATTATATGATTTTTATGTCCAGTAGTGTTTCTTTTATGAAGTTGGGCATAATAGTGTTCAGTGAATATGTTTATAATGGTTATCTCTTCATGTTGAATTGGTCTCTTAATCAATTTGTACTGATCTTCTTTGCCTCTTCTGATCAGTTTTGGATGGAAATCCACTTTTTCTGAATTTAGAAGAGTTATACCTGCTTTTTCTCTTTGTATGGAATACTGTTTTCTATCATTTGATTTTAAATCTGTGGATTTCTGTTTAGATTAAATGTATTTCTCATATGCAATATGTTGTTGGGTTTTATTTCTTGATCCATTATTCCAATGTGAGTCTGCTGACTGGAGAACTGAGATCATTCACATTGAGAGTTATAACTGAATGATGTTGACTTACTCCTGTTATTGAATTAATTTCCTGTTGCTGATTTTCTTTCTTTCTCCCCTTCTGCTTAACTACTCACCCTATCTGGTGTATTCATTCTAGCAGATTTTTGACATTGTTGGTTTATTTGTCTGTTTCTAGGATATCCTTGAGAAGTTTTTGTAGTGTTGGTTTAGTGATCATAAATTTCTTGAGGTGCCCTTGTCATGGAACTATCTTATTTCTCCATCAATTTTGAAAGAAAGTTTTGCAAGATATATAGGTCTGGGTTGAAAGTTGTTTCTTTTTATGGCTTGAAACACTTCACTCCCAACTCTCCTGTGCTTTATGGCTTGTGTTGAATAGTCTGCTGTAATTATAAGAGGTTTAGCTTTATAAGTGATTTATTGCTTTTCTCTAACAGCTTTTAAGATTCTTTTCCTGTGTTGGAGTTCCAGGATTTTGACTATGATGTGTTGTGGAGAGATTCTATTTTGATTGTGAATATTTGGGGTTCTGTGTCTCACTTTTCTGTATGTTTAGTTCTTTGCCTGTATTTGGAAATTTTTCTGCAATTATTTCTATAAATGGATTTTAAAATGCTATTTGGCTATCTTCCCCTTTTTTACTTATTCCAATTAATGTGAGGTTAGTCTTCTCTGAGTCATCTAGTAGCTGTTGGATCCATTTCTCATCTTCTCTTATTTTTAAAGTATCTCTGAATGAGCCTCAGGCATTAGCTGATAGCAGCCCTATCTGCTAAACCCGACACCCTGTCTTCAAATTGATCCTTTTTGCTGTTCATATTTTCAGTATAATCTTTACCTTCCTGAGTTTCTGTTTGGAATCTTTTATGGACTCTACTTATTTTTTTTCTCTTTGCCAAGCTTTTGTTTTCCAGCTGTCTGGATTCCAGATCTTGGCAAGGCTGAATTTTCCTGCTGATTCTCACCCTGATCTTTTTTCTCAGTGAGTAAAGTTCTGGATGCTATCATAAATAGTTATGTATAACAGTTCCTTTTCCTGATTTTTTTATTACCAAGATATAAAAATATAATTAATTTTATATTTTAATCATATTTATAAGATCTAGTAGATGTTTTTGTAAATTCTTTAGTTTTTTTCTACTTTCATTTATGTAATCTAAATAAGTTTTATTTCTTTGTTTCCAATTTGTATGTCTTTTTTTTCTTGCCTTATTGCATTGGTCGGGACTTCCAGTGCAATACTAAACAAAGGTGATGAAAGTGGGCATCCTTGCTCTGTTACCAATCTTAGGAGAAAAGTGCTCAATATTTTACCATTAAGTATGATGGTATATGAGTCTCAAAGAGAACACTCTAGATGTTGTACAAAATTGTTGAGTGGATAAAGGTTAAAAATAGAAACTTGTGTTTAATAATGACATAGATAGCATTGAAAGCATGAGTTCTGATGAATAACAATATTTATGGATTAAATAATGACTTAAAAAGTGAGCATGACATTAGCTTCTTTTTTTTTCTTTCTTTTTTTTTTTTTTTAGGTTTTTGGAGACAGGGTCTCACTTTTGTGGTTCAGGCTGGCCCTGAGCTCAGCCTCAAACTCACATCACAATCCTCCTGCCTCTGCCTCCCGAGTGCTGGGATTACAGGCGTGAGCCACCACGCCCGGCACTGTGGTATGTGGTACTGGTTGCTGCTGGGTGTGGGTCTCCACACCCAGTAT